>VDFB02111863.1:0-27052 GCA_007258455.2 Sequoia sempervirens
CTTTTATTTAATGCAAAAGTTAATTGTAGCATATTAATTAACCCAGTTGGTCATGGTTCCAACGAGTCAATCAAAGGTAATTAACATCAGGAGTCATCAGGAGCAATTTGTAGTCGATCTAAGAAGAATGCCATTTTTGGTTTTCAACCATTCCTTCATTTTTTTATTTTTTTCTATTTCTTTTTGGGAGATAAACCACCATTTCTGGTTTTCAATATATCCCCTTTATTTAGAAGGTAAACCACCATTTTTGGTTTTTAATCTACCTTCTTTATTCATTCCTTCTTCAAAGTTTTATAGAGAAGCACATTCTCCTATGGAATAATTTTCTTCCATAAAAAAGTGTTCAATTTTATTTTGCAACTCTAATACAAATTCCTCCTTTGATGCTGGTCTATGATATATCTTAAGTCTATTTCCATTAACCAACATAACCCTTCTTTCTCCATCACTTTGCATTAGTTGAACAACTCCATTTTTAAAAACTTGATCAATTTCATAGGGTCCTAACCATCTTGTATGGAATTTCCCTTTAAACTCTTAGAATTTGTAATCAAATAGTAGTGCCCAATATCCTTTCTTGAACTATCTAGTCACAATGTGCTTATCATGCCACTCTTTTCTCTATTTTTGGATCATTTTAGCATGCTAAAGAGCTTCCATTCTCATTTCTTCCAATCGGTTAAGCTATAGAATCATTTGTTTCTCCACATCAGGAAAATCAATACCAACTTCCAATGTTGTTTTTAATGTTTGCAACTCAAACTCTATAGGAATGACTAGATTTTTCCCATACACTAGTTCATATGAAGAGAATCTAGTGGTTGTCTTCTAGGTTGTATTGTAAGCCCAGACTACTTCATCTAACCTTTATGGCTAGTCTGCTTTCCTCAATGAAACAATCTTTGTCAAAATATTTTCCAATTCCCAGCTAGTAACCTCTACTTGTCCATTCCCCTAAGGATAATATGGCATTGATTTCCTATGTGTCATCTGGTATCTTTGCATAAAAACATCCATCATACTAGATAAAAATGGTGGTCCTTGGTATGCATCTATCTCCCTTGGTGCATCAAATCTCTACAAAATATGCTTGTACAAAAAATCAGCAACTTTATCTTCCATTGTGCTGGTAAATCTTTCACTTCAACCCACTTTGTGACATAGTCTGTGCAAACTAAAATATATTGTTGTCCTCTAGAAGGTGGATCAACATGTACCACAAAATCAATTCCTCATTTCTCGAATGGTTCTAGATCTATCTAAGGTCGCAATGACATCTCCATTGTTGGTGTAGGTCTTCCCATGCACTGGAATTCATCACAATGCTTGAAAAAGAATGAAAGATCCTTTATCATAGATGGCCAAAAATAACCAGCTCCTAGGATCTTATGAACTATCCTGATTACTAAAGAATGTGCTCCTTCTGGCTCATGATGGCATGCATGTATGACATCATAAAAATCTATTGCAACAACACACCTACGAAGAACATGATCAGGACACATCTTAAACAACATTCCATTTATCCATTGGAACCTAGAAATCTCAAAAATTAATCTCCTTTTTTGTTTTGGATTGAAATGATTTGGAAACTTCCCTATTACAAGATAATTTGCAAGATCAACAAAACAAGGTGGATGAATTGATATTTCAAACAAGTGCTCATCTAGAAATGTATCATCTACTGGCTCTTGATCACCTTTCAAAACAATTCTAGAAAGGAAATAAACAACAACATTATCCTTACCAGGCTTATCTACAATGGTTACATCAAAATATTGCAATAATAATAACCATCTTATGATTCATCCACCCACTACAACTTTATTCATTAGATATTTAATAGCGGCATGGTCTATATGAATGAATACCTTGTACCTAGTAATATAGTGCCTAAATTTATTAATTGAATATATCACAGCTAAAAACTCTTTCTTAGTTGTTATGTAGTTCCTTTCAGCAGGATTCAAATTTTAACTAATATAGTAAATAACATGCATTGCTTCATTTTCATCTTTTTTTCCCAAAACCGCACCAATGGAAAAGTTGGATGCATCAGAATGTATATGAAATGGAACTCCCCAAATAGGTCCTTTGATAATTGGAGAAGTAGTTAAGGAATGTTTAATTATTTCAAATGATTTTTGACAATCACCTGTCCATAAAAACTCTACATCCTTTTTAAGCAATGTGAATAAAGGCTCAAAAATTCTACTAAATCCCTCAATAAATCTTTTGTAATACCCAACATGCCCAAGCAAACTGTGTACACCTATTTGATTCTTAGGTATTTCAATTTTTTGAATGATTTCAACTTTCTTGGGATCAACTTTTATTCCTTGTTTTGAGATGTGATGTCCCAAAAAAATCCCTTTTTTCATCATGAGGGAACACTTTTCATGATTCAAAGATAACCTATGATCTTTACATCTTTGTAAAAATTTATCCAAACTTTTAAGTGCTTCGTCAAAAGTTTGAGCATGTACTATAAAGTCATCCATATATACTTCTACACATGAAGTAGCTAAATTTGCAAAGATAGACAAAACAACTCTTTGAAAAGTGGTTGGTGCATTGCATAGTCCAAATGGTAGAACTATGTAAGCATATGTACCCCAAGGACATGTGAAGGTAGTCTTATCCTAGTCTTCAGGAGCCACTTGGACTTGATTGTACCCACTAAATCCATCAAGGAAAGATAAATAACTACTACCAGCTAGGTTATCAAGTACTTGATCAATGAATGGAAAAGGAAAATGATCTATTTTAGTGGCTTTGTTTAATTCTCTGTAACCTACATGCATGCAATTTTCCATTCTTCTTAGGGACAATAACTAATGGGGAAACCCATTGACTATTAGATATTGGATAAATAAACCCTACTTTCAATAGTTTTCTATTTCATGCTTTACAAAATCATGAAGAATAGGGTTGATTCTTCTTTGTCCTTGCCTTACTGGTTTCACATCTTTAGTATATATATGAGTACAGATAGAAGGGTGAATTCCTCTCATATCCTTGTATTCCCAAGAAAATGTTTCGGTATGTTTTTCTAAGGTTTGTTTCAATTCCTCTTATTGGAAAGAGGTCAAGGATAAGTTAATAAAAAGAGGTTTATCCCCTGCTACTGTAATTTCTTTGTTCTAATTCTTAGAATCAAGTGGATCTCCAACAAGTGTATTCAAGGGACATGGAGGTGAACTTTTCTGATGTAACATCCCCTGACAGTTCTTCTTTACAAAATTAAGATCTTGTTCCTCATATTCTTTGGCATGTTCTACCAAGGTAACCATGGAAAAATCTAGAATACCATCACCTTCTAACTCTATATCCTCATCAACCCAAAGTTGAGTATTAGGTTGAAATGATGGTTGGGATGGAGGAAAAAGTTATAACTCTTTCTATTTCTGACCATTAGAAATGATCATACCTCTTAATATGCAATCTATCAATGTTGCTACAGTAGCTAACCATGGTCTGCCCAAGATAATTGGATAACCAAAATCCTTCTTTCTAGCTTTAAGAACTAGAAAGTAAAATGTATAGTCCCATGTGTCAATGGTAACCATGATATCTTCAAGAACACCTTCAAGTTTGGTAGTAGATTGATCTTCTAACTATAAAACAGTTGTTGTGGGTTGAACCTTTGTCATACCCAACATCTCAATGTTGTCTGATGTGATAACATTGATGGATACTCTTAAATCAATTAGCACATTGTTTATCTCTATTCCTCCAATGCCCAAAGTTATTACATGGATACCGGGATCATTATACATCTAAGAAGGTAATCTTCCTAACAAAACATTGGTGAGTTTGGTCCCTATTTGTAATGTAGGAGGTAATTTCTTCTTCCTACCTGGCATTTTCATATAAAGAAATTTAACCAACTAATTTATTTCTTGTACATGTCTTTAATGGCTTGTAATAATGGTATCTCAATATTAATATTTTTCAATTCATAGAGAAGTTGAGAATCTGCCACATTCATCATATTTGGCTGGGGGCCATCAAGAGTTGCTTGCTCTATTTTCAAACGCTAAGGATAAGGTGCATGTTTAACTTTTTATTCATCATCAAAGTTTTGGTTTTCATGTGAATTCTCTTTTTCTCTCTCACCCTCTTGATCCTTAATATTTGGTATGGATGGAACATTATGGCTCCTTAACTGAATATCATTGGCATCAATGGCATTCAAAGTTGGAGGATTTGGATCAGTTCGATTATTTTTTGAATTTGAAACATGTTGTGCAGGTAGTTGAGGTTGGTTTACTTGCTGAGTGATTAATGGGGGTGTTTGTTCCCAAGGACACCTTGGCCCTTGATTTTTCCATGGTTGAAATTGTATTTGATTTTTTTACCATGATGGCTGGTATGATTGCCACTATGGCTAATTCAATTGCCATTGTGGTTGATTCCACTAAGGATTCATCCATTCAAGTTGACCCCAAAATTTAGGTGGTGGCTTTGTTTGATATGGAGGCATCCATTGGTTTATATTTTCTAAGGTTTCTAAGTCCAATTAGGTATAGGACCATATTTCCCTTGATTAGCATTGTATCTTGTGTTCTGAGATCTTTTACCAACATAATTCAGCTCTTCCTCAACTATAAGTTGTTTCTTCAAATGATTCTTAATTTCAGGCAAGAGACTACAAGAACTTGTTACATGATGCTTCTCACAAATCTCACAGAGATCAACTTGATTTAATGGACATTCTCTCAAAAGATTTTTCCCCCTACATTTGGAACAATAAATGGATAAAGGTTCAGTAGTCTTTTTATCTCCTTGCATGTTGAGATGAAGGAGAAAATCATTTTTCAAATTTGCAATTTCTTCCATTACTTGAGACACATCAAGAGTGAGAGCTTTGTTTCTTCGAGAGTTCCTAGTTCCTACTCTATTCCTAGAGTAGTTTTTGCATATATCAACAATCTCTTCCAAAGAAATTTTATTGATATCTCCTTTTCCCATAAGATTCAAATATTCTCTAGACTCGTCATCAATCCCTTTCAAAAAAATTGTTTTACTAATCTCATTGTCCAATCCACTATCACACCTTTTATGCACAAACTAAAATCTATCAGCATAATCTTCCAAAATATCATCTTCCATTTGTCTCATTCAAAACAACTCCTTCCTATCTCTTACTCGACAACAATCTTGATACTTATCCAAAAACTTAGTTTCCTTTTCCCACCAAGTTGAGATTGATCCAACACCCAAACCCACAAACCAACGTAAAGAAAATTATTTCAAGGTAGAAGGAAATAATTTCAACTTCTAGTTATTAGCTGTATAGTCATAGGTCTGACATAAAACCTTAAACTCAAAGAGAAATTGGCCAGGATCCTTAGAATTTTTTCCCCCAAAGATAGGTAAAACAAAAGGTGAGATGTTTTTCATAGGAGGCTCATCATCCTCTCTTTTTAAATTGATAGGATAGGAAAAGGTCCTATTATTTCTTGGTTGGTTTCCCATTCTTTCTTCTTCTAAGTTTTCCTGATCTTCTCCTTGCTTTTCTTGGTTATCTTCTTGATTTTCAATCTGAGGTTGATGTATATATTGTTATTGATCAAAATAAATGTTTCATGGAAGAAACCTTTGTAAATGGTCTCTAGCTCATCTCATCAACAATTTAAACTTTTCTCCTTATCAACACTAAGGCTTCAAACTTTAATAGCTAGATCTTTTAATCCCCAGTAATGGCACCAAAAATGATGAGCAAGGTCATTGGTATCACTGCTTGCATCATTTAATCTTTTAATTGTCGAATTGGGTGTGTCTTAGAGCTATATGCGATAAGGATAATTCTAAATTTCCTTTTTTGGGGGGTTTGCACTGTAAACAGTGACTTTGATTTTGGTCAGTCGCCTTCAAGAGCTATCAGGAGCTCTCAGGAACTAAACTTAACAACTTGTTTCTAACCAAATTCTAAGGATTTTAACTATCTTTCTCTCTAATTTGACTTTAATGACTTAGTTCAAATTTAACTTAGTCTAGTTGTAATTGATTCATGGAATAATTAAAGTATAACTTAAACTTCACACTTAATCTAAATTCATAATTCAAATTGTATTACTATTTTTCTTGGAAAAAATTCTATTTTACGCTTGTAGAGAAGTAAATATTAATCTATTTTCTTGAACATAAATTCTATTTTTACATTTACAAAAAACTAAATATTTAATCTAGAAAGTAGTAACACAAAATTCCATGAACAAATTTCAAACTAACCTTGGTTTAATCTTTCCCTTGGTCATCATTATTTCTTCTACAATAACTATTATGCATTTGAGAATAACCACCAGATCTAACTCTTATGAATCAATATTCAAATTACCAATGAACAACTAAATATTAACCTATAGCAATGTGTATTTAACTACTTGGTAACATGATGATCCAAAGATAATAGATACAACTACTTAACAGTAATTTAAACTGTAATAAAGATTCAAAACACTTTCATTCAATTCAAACCAAAAAGAAATTAACTGAATCCAAAAAATACAACACAGAGTCACCTCCTTTGGTCAAGCAAGCCCTGCTCTTCCTCTTATAGGACTGTTAACACCAAAATTTAGATCAACTCCTTATTTTCATTTCAATTGGCCCAAATAGGTGAATAGAACAAAAGTGCATAGTACCAAAATTACAATAGTAAGAGAAAATATTAACTAACTCCAAACTAAACCTAAGGATGGATATTTATAGGAAATATCACTTTATTTGAATTCAAAAACATGGCACAACCCACCAAGAAGAAAAATGATAAACTTAAGAAAAAACAATATTGAGAAAGTCAAAGGAAAATCCACCAAATAAAAGTTGAATAGGAAGTTTCCAAACTGATTTGAAGAAGTCAATTCAGAACTGATGGATTAGGATCCATCAGGATCTAGCTGGCACGATTAGGAGCATGACGAAGTCTAAGTTTGTTAAATAGAAAAGTGCACCATATGAAACAGGCATTTAATCACCTGTAGGATATCCTCAAGAATAGGATGCTAAATTGATAGCAGAGATTTTCAATTGCATAGTCATTCCATTATTACCATCATTAAAAGAAACACATTTAATGCAAAATACTATTTCTAATATATCTTCCAATTAGTTAAACATAAGGTCAAAATCAAGCAAACATTCAAGCATATAGTCTACCACCAACATAGTTAATTAATGTATAATAAAGTCTTTGAAAACATAAAAAGGATTAATTAAAGTGTCTTTTTAGGAACTCATCAGAGATATACCTTCCCTCATCAACAACACTCTCATCATCATAATTAGTATGTATCCTTCCCTATCCTTGTGTTGTTTTGGGATATATCGTTCCCTCATCAACAACACTCTCATCGTCATCGAGATGTATCTTTCCCTATCCTTATGTTGTTTTTGGATATATCCTTCCCTCATCAATAACACTCTCATCATCATCATCGAGATGCATCCTTCCCTATCCTTGTGTTGTTTCGAGATATATCATTCCCTCATCAGCAACACTCCATTCATCATCAATTCATCTTGGCTTGTAGCTTGACTAGGGTAACATCACATTTTTCCTTGAATCCATTTGTGCTTATTTTCTTCTCATATTCTCCTTCCATTATATCTTCCTCCTCCCATCCTATATTCCATCCCTCATTTTGCATCATATTCCCCATCTACCCTTGCATCATCTCACCCATTTTGAGAGCGCGTCCGTGTTCTCTTGAACTTGCATGTCCTCTCGAGGGGGAATCCTCAATGCCTAATCTTCATCTTCACTCCCATAATTTTCTTCCTAGTCACTCCTTTGAATGAATGGGGAATCTTCCATAATCTAACCATCTTATTCTAGGTGTTGTGTATTAATCTTCTTTGAAATGATGCTAGTTCATAACACCATCTCAAAAAGGAGCAAAATGTATACACTAAAAATTGACCACTTTTATTTGGTCAACTTACCCCTAATTTAACCAATTTCATATCCTCAATATTAATCAAATAATTCTCTATTATTTAATTAATATTCATTATCCTTCATCCCTTCATCCTAATCTATTTCTTCTATCATCTTTAAATCCTAGCCTAAAGTAAATAATTACCTTGAATTATCTACTCCCATCCAGGCTTATCCCTTTCCTCTAAATAATTAAGTAAATAATAAATTTTGATAAAAGAGGGAACCACACATAACCCTCACAAACATAAAAACCTTCCTTGAATATAAAATAAACATGAAATATTCATTCACACATTGCTGCAATAATATCATAAAAACTAGGTTGCTACTTGCACCCAAATCACCAATTTCATTACAAGCTATTTCTTAATATTTACATCAGTCCTCAAGGGACTCAAGGGCTGTAACATGGCCCATATCAAATAAAAAACAACAGAAAAATAACAACTACAACAAAAAATTAAATCTTCCCATACATTCTTCAAACCCTCTCCTACAAATAATGCATAAACAAAGCATAGAAAACTTGCAATCAACAATCTCTGATGATCAACCATTGTTGTAGCTTCATTTTCATGCCTTCAACTGGAAATATCTCAATTTTAAAACCCATTACAAAGCTTTTAAAAATCAAATACAAAATGGTTTGCAACAGAAAATCCAAAACCACTCCTTCCAGCTCCTGCAACAACACAAATTCAACACAAATAACTATGCCCATTTGCACCTGAAGTCTCAATTGTTGCACCAAAACCATAAAACCTGCAATAAAATCATTCCTAAAACCCTCCTTGGAGGTATTACATGCCCTCCTTGAGTCTTCCCTCTCAAGCTTCAAGAAAAACTAAACTTAAAAATGAATTGCAATTCCTTTTTGTATCTTCCCCTTTTTGAATGAAATTGTAATTTCCTTTAATTTATTTGCATTTCAATTTATTTCCAGCCCACTCTTCAAAATGAAACGTCCCCCTCTTGGAAAAAAGTCAAATTTCAATTATTTTAATAAAATAAATTGACTAAAATAAGCCATTCAAACTTTGTGCCTTACCATGCTTTGTGGTGGTACTATTTTTGGCTCTCTTACTTTTATGCATTAAAGCAAAAATCTGTTTTTTTATCTTGGGTGCCCACTCTCTACATACCTATTTTTTAGGGATTTTGGAATCTTAAAATTAATATTTTAAATGCAATAGAAATTCCAAAAACCCACACTCATTTTTTCTTTTTCTATATTCTTTTCAACTTTCACACCTCATTCCCACTTTCACCATTTTGTGCAATTATTCAAATTTGAAGCCCAAAGTGAAATTTAGAAAAGACAAATGAAATTGCATTTCCACACTCATCAAAAATTTTAATTTCATTGCCACATGAAATTCCAAGCCAAAAATAAACTGAAATTCAAATCAAAACTCTTTTTTGTTGATATTAATTGCTCATTCACCTAGGATGCTCCTGCATCAGACACCCCAGGTAGTTAAAAAAATTTCATGAGTGAAACACATAAATATTTATAATACTAATGCTTTTCCTGGATCCATTTGTTTATTTTGTCCACTAGAAACTTCCTATTATCACAACATAATACCCTTTGATCTTTACTCTACCCCTCGTGTATTTCAAAACTTCAAATCTGACGTCCCACCAATACACTCCATTAGGATTAACAATAAAAAATCTAGCTCCAACTTAAGAAAAAAAAATGTACTTCATTACCTCTTTTTCTAATTTACCTTTCTCCTCTCTTTCCACCATGTCCCCTCCATGAAAATTCATTTGTTCCAATGCCTTCTATAAGAGATAACATTGCTGCAATCTGATTTCTTTTACTCAAAACAGCATTAGTACCATTATCAAGAGACTCATTTTATATTTTTCCTAACAAGGAATCATAGTCACAAATCAAAACATCTTAATCTCCACTATTCTCTACCAAATATTTATCAAAAAACTCTTCACTTACCTTCACTTTACACTCCTCCAACTTTATTGGCATGGTGTGATGGTTTATAGGTGGCATTTGTGTTCTTGCCACCAAGGTTCAAACCCCATTGGGGTGGTATTTTGAATGGTTGTATTCCGGTTCATAGCTCCAGGTCAAAAGCATTTACCCCTTGAATAAAACACTCCTCCAATTTAATGTCATCAAATTGATCTATTGCTACAATAAAAACCTATATTTCTACATTCTTATTTTCATCAAAAAAATCATCAAAATCTGATTTTACCTCACCTTTACCTACAACCTTCATTTCACCCTAGATTAACTCATCCCACTCTCTTTCAACTGCTACAATCTGCATCAACAAATCATCTCCTTCACTTTCTTCTATGCCCTCCAAAGTACACTCTTTTGCTACAATCTTTGTAGTTTCATTGTCCATGTCTTCCAATAGACATCCCCCTTCAGGTTCATCAATCTCTTCGTACTCATACTCTTCTTCTTCCTCAGTGTCACATGTATGACACTTTGCTACTTATTCTTTCTTTCTTGCAATCAAAACATCATTAGAATAATAAAAATTACCACCTACTCCCTTCTTCATTTCTTGTTTTCTCGTTTCAATATTTGTTGCCAATTCATTCACTTTTTGTTGCAGCTCTATTCCCACATTCTCCATTTTGTGCAATTATTCAAATTTGAAGCCCAAATTGAAATTTAGAAAAGAAAAATGAAATTGAATTTCCACACTCATCAAAATGATGAATTTCATTGCCACATGAAATTCCAAGACAAAAATAAATAGAAATTCAAATCAAACCTCTTTTTGGTTGATGTCGATTACTCATTTGCCTAGGATGCTCCTACATCAAATTTATTTAATTCCTCTCATGTCCCATCCTCCATAATCCAATCCTAATCCTAATCCCCTTGCTCACTCCTTTATTAAGGATTTTCACATTCCTAATCATTGATTAGGGAGGTGTCACATGCTCTATAATATGCAAGTGGATCATTAACCTCATTACCAACCTAATCATTTTCCTAATCCTTCACATCCTAATTGTCCATTAACTATCCTAATCAACCCCTTGGTCAACTCTACCCATCCCCAAGGAATTTTTAATTCTTCTTTCATCCCCCAATGAATATTAAAATCCTTTACTCGTTCCCAAGGAATATTAAATTCCTTTTATCCTTCCCATGCACATTAAAAAAAGAATTTTTAATTCCTTTGGTCAATCCTTAATCTCAACCCTTGATATTCTTCCCCCTTTCAATCTCCACCATCCATTCCCATCTCCCTTGCTAAATGGTTAACACAACTATTTTTCCATTCTAACCACAATCTACCACATTCAAGCTCTCACCATCTCAATAACTCAAGCCTACATTCATCCTCCATAGCCAAATCCACCATCCTTGCATCCAAATAAAGCAAAATGAAGTTGTTATGCTATCAAAATTGATCTAGGAGCACACATATCAAGCCATCAATGAGGGAAAACAACTCCATAAAGCTCATAGAATGTAAAATTAGTGATATTTTCATGTTCTTTTTGAGTTTCATCTAGCCTAATCTGAGTGTTTTCTTGTGTCTTTAATCTTTGCATGTTCTTAGTTCTTGCATTTTAGTAGATTAAATTCACTTGCACACAATACCCAAACCCACAAGGTTCACTCTAGGGATGACTTAAAATTAACAATTTAACCTAAAGAAAATTTAATGAAAGATAGCATTCTTAAAATTATTTAGCATAAATGAGCCACCAACCTAAAATTTACCAAAGACTTTTGATCAAAGAATTTGCACGAAGATCGTTGGTGCAAGGATTCTCACGACATTTTTAACATGCTTAAATTTCTATATAAGATTCTTTACAAACCTTGGTGTGTAAAAATTAAATTCCAAGACCTATTTATACTCATCCCAAAATCTACCACCATTAATGCCCTCTTGACAGCTTGTCGTACGTAAAATTAGGGTTTCTAGAGTCTTTATGAAAAAATCAAGATATGCAGGTTTTGGGTCTTGCAAGAATAAAAGGCTCCAAATATTTTTAGGAAGGAAACATACCAATTCCTTGCAACAAGCCAATTTTAGAAAATAAAGTTCTATGGAATTCACCCTATGTGAGGATTACACTTATGTGGTCTTTGAAAAATTGTAGGTTTTGAAGGTTTGCAAGATTCTAACCAAGAGAAGTCAAAAGAAAAATTTTAAGTAGGATTTCCCTTGCTCGAGTCCCTATAAAATCCAATCCCTGCAAAAGGGAGAAACTTAGCTTGAAGGAAACTTCACAACTCACAACTAACACAAGAAAAGGCTTAAAAGATTAATCATAAGCCTAAACCTAAAACCAAAACAATGAGAAAAAATAAAGGGGGGGTCCTCATCTTCGACAAGGAATGTGTGTAAGGCACAACATGATGTGATTGGATGATTTGTGCTAGATTTTATGGATGAGGATTTATGTACGATGTGAGATTGGTAGGAGAAATGGATCGATTAAATGAATGGATATCATGGAGGTTAATATGCTTAGAATAAAAAATATATATATCCTAATATGAACTTGATGAATGAGGGAAGGACATGACAAATGGAAATATACTTAGAATAAAAAATCTATAGTATCCTAAAAGTATTGAAGGGATAATGAAATGATTATGATAGAAGAAAACATGCTTAGACTAACAAATCTATATTAGCCTAGAAGTATTGAATGGATAATAAAATAATTAGGAAATAATGAGGATGAATGAGATGCATATGATTATTTCAAGAGATATATGTGATGATTGATGAAAATATGGGTGAGGACTCATGTGAACATAAAATATAGGATTATGTGGAGTGATGAAAACATGTAGGATAGGTAGATGGGGGAGAGGGATTAATGATAAAGGGATAATGAACATGTAGGATAAATGGATGGGGGATTTGGAGAGTTTAATTATAACTACCATGTAGTGAGAATTTAATTTTATATAGCATGAAATACTATGTACCAGGGTATAATGAACAAAGATGAATTCATATTGCATACATAATATTGACTCAGTAAACAAAAAGGTTAGTCTAACATCTCACAAATTCCTAAGTAACTTTGGTGAGAATGATGTTGGTAAACCACAAGAAGGAATACCCTAGTGTAAAATAAGATCACAAAGGATATTTATGGAAACAATGTGAGATAGACCAAGAAAACACAACAACCAAAAAGATAAGACTTTCCCCTAGTTTCACCATTCAAAGAACACTGTGATATGATGGATCATGCAAACCTCAAGTATGTTAAGTAGGAGGAATAAAGTAAAGATAAGAAAAAATTCCAAAAGAACCAATGCAATAACAAAATATCTCAAGTACCTTTTTCCATAAGGATAATGATTGGGGTTGATATGGTCTGATGTGTGGAAAAATATATCTTACAAAGACTAATGATGGATGGATAGGACCTAGGATTATTGGTACAGGAGCACCTAGGAAAGGACTATTGTTGGAGTTTTGTTGAAGTTCTTATTTTTGTTGTGCTATCATAAGGTCATGTTGACCATTTTTTTAGGTGCTTAGGGTTGTTTTTGAACTTTGGGAAAGAAGGTGACAAGTGTTCAATAGCTTTACAACATCATTGTGTTAAGTTGTCAAAAGTTGGCAAGGTGTTAGAATACACAGTGTGTTTTATAACACTCACCATTAGGTCATCGAGGAGCACGACCCAAGCATCTAAATTGTTGTGAAGGCCTATTTAAGGCATGCTTCGACCATATGATAGGGTTGGAGGCATTTTTGTTAGTGTGACATTTTGCAAGCTGAAGGAAATAGCGTTTGGAGACAGTTTTTTCTGTATTTTGCATTCTTTTTGAGCTTTAATGGAGTAAACTCACTGTCATCTTGTTTGTAGAACGTAGTATTGACATTGAGCAAGCTTTGTGTGCTGTCTTTTTGGTTTTGTAAATCATATTCATCTTGTATTTGTAAATATTTTTGTTTCCTGTGTTTTCTGGCCTGTAACAGGCAACTTTGAAATAATGGAGTCCTAGAGCACCTTCCCACTGTACAAATTGTACGGCCTCTTGGGAATAGTGTCTAGGCTCCCTCCTTGTAAATATGGTAGTTAGTAGAGTTTGTGGCAGTGCAGGAGATGCTTGTAAAGCTTTGCCCTAGGCGAGCCAGTGCAGGTCCGATTGGGGCAGACTTGGAGAAAAAGACTTATAACTTGCAGGGGACGTGAGATCTTGAAGAAATTATTTTTGCAGAATTTTGTTGGAGGTCTTAGCAGTGCATGGTGGTTAGGGGAAGGTTCTAGCAACTCATTTGATAGGAGAACTTTTTGACAGTCCTAAAATAGTTTTGAGCAGCTTAAAACCCTAGGGTTCTTGACCACTTTTGTATTTGGACAGTGTACGGCCTGCACAGGGCTAAAAACCTAGGAATCTTTGAGGCATAGGCATGAGAAAATCAAACACTAAACAAAGAACCTAAGTCCTTTGGTGGGTTTAGTAGGGAAAAGCATTTTACCTCTGTTCAGAGGCCTAATTGGGGGCTCAAGGCTTGTAGCCTTTCCAAACCCTAGGAGAGCATTTTGTGAAAGCGTTGGTTAGTTGGAGTCTTGGGATGGAACAAGAACCCTAGTTTGATCATCTGGAAGCCATCATAGCATCTACACACCCCTGCAAGAAACTAACATAAGGTTGTGGATATTTGGTCTTTAAAGAAGAGTAAGGGCCAATGGCGAGAATGTGGCGAAGCACCAAGGTTAGCTTGGTAGAAGGACAGCATGTGGATAGGAGAGGGGTTGGTTAGACAAACCAGGGGCACCTAGTCATGAGGAGGGGCCTATAGGTTAGATTGGTGAAGCCAAGCACCAAGGAGGTCTTATAAGGAAAGACCTAGAGCAGGAACTTGTGATTGGTTCCTCCAACCCCAACCCCTATCAATTATCATGACAAGAGGTGATCAAGATACTTGAAACCCAAGGGAGCTAATGAATTTTGTTGAAGTACTAGCTTGATATGGGATCTTGGTG
Source organism: Sequoia sempervirens (assembly GCA_007258455.2). Taxonomy (NCBI): domain Eukaryota; kingdom Viridiplantae; phylum Streptophyta; class Pinopsida; order Cupressales; family Cupressaceae; genus Sequoia; species Sequoia sempervirens. Next base: position 14,927 of record VDFB02111863.1, read on the forward strand.
ACACAAGAGACATAAAGGATGGGACCTAAAATTAAGTATGTATAAATATGGGCCTTAATGATGACATAATACTAACCTTATATATAAGATGATTGATAGATAAAAGATGTACACTATTTATAAAAGAATGTTGATTGCACAAAACTCAAGAATGGGATAGTTATCTAGATCATAAAAAATGAATTTGGAGGATGATGGGATGGATAGATGATGATAAGTGATATGATAATATCAAGATATGGGATAAGGTAGGATTGATGATTATGGGATATGAAATTGGATTACATGAGCATTGCCTATAGCTAGATACCAATGATAAGGGATTATGGGATATAATATGGTATGGTAGGAGGGATTGTAGGGATGGATGATAGGGAAATAATGATTTTGAATATAGAAGGGTGATAGGATGAAGGAGGATAGAGGATGAATTGATTGAGGGAGGATGAGGAGATATGGGTTTTGGAGATAAAGGGATTATTAAAGGGAGTATTGGTAGATATTAATTTGGGAGATGGAAGGAGGATGGAAGATGGAGGATGAATAAAATGAGTGAGGATTAGGAGATATGTAGTTGGGAGATGAAATAATGATAGGATGGAGGATGGATAGGGGATGAGATGCAGGTATGGAAGGATTATAGGGAGATAAATATAGGGAAATGGAAGGATGATAGGATGGGTGGATGGTATGAAATGATATATCCAAGGACTATGTCACAAAGGAATATGATTCCCCACTCTAGATATTTCATGTTTTGTGAGGCATGAGGGATGGAAGATAGGGGGATTGGAAGATAAGGGAGGTAGATGGATGAAGATATTATGGGTGTAGAAGGAAGGTAGATGTATGATAGCATGATGGGGAGGATAAGGAATATGATAGTGTGTGGATAGAGGAAATGTATGTCAAGAGGGGTCCAAAGAATGCATATATATTTTCTCTTGGCTATATGAAGATTGTAAGGAGGATGAAGGGATCGAGATAAGTGGGACACGATATGCAAGATGGGTAAGATAGGTGGAATGAAGGAGATGGAGGATGGGGATTCTTAGAATGAAGTTTCCCCAAGTGTTGAGAGAAAATAGATAGGGGATTTACACATGACACATGTTTGATAGGTTTTCATCGTGGTACTTTCCCAAGGTGTTTGTCAAGTTTTCACCATTGGAGAATTTTTTCTCTTTACTTTTTATTTTTGGATTTTTTTGGATTTTTTAGATTTTTTGAATTTTTTGGATTTTTGGAGTTTTGAAAAGTGTGTGGATGGTGATGGATGAGGATAGGGATGTAGATAAGTTTATTTGGAATATTAGGGATATGGATATTGAGTAAGGACTAAAGCATCTAGTTCCATACTAAGGTAATAAGCACTCATGTGAGAAGAGACTATTAGATGTTGGCACAACCTTATTAGGATGGATGGATAATGAAAATGAATGGATTAAAGGGATTTTATGGGAGAGGTATGAGGGAGAATGAATAGTATTTTGGAAATTCTATGGATTGAAGGAATTTTTCAAAACCAACATTGGCACATATTATGATGGATGTGGAATGATGGGATGATTAATGGATGAAGATTGCTAGGATAATGGAGGAGTTGGATAGTAAATTTTGGGATATAGGGACCCAAAATAGATTTATGATATGGAGGATGGGGATGCATATCTTTTGGATTAGAAACTTTGGATTCCATTATGGAATTTTCATTTGAATCCATTGCATATTTTTTATTTATGATACCTATGTTTTTTACTTTTACTTTTGTGGGGCCTTCGTAGCCTTTGAGATTGATTTGAATTTTGGATTGGATTTTTCTTTTCTTCATCATGTATTTTTGAGGGGACAAGGGGATCTTTAGATTCATCTGGATGTTTAGATTTATGCATTTTTACTTTGGCATCCAAAGTGCTTCCAATAGAAATGGTATGGGTGCAAGTATATAGATGATGAGAGAGGATAGGAGTGGAGTTATAGAGGTAGGATTTTGGAGATGATGCATAGACAGAGGATGTTGGAGAATGTTCATGGAGGTGTGCCTTTGTTGATCTTGATTGGAGGTTATGAGAGTTAGATGTATATGTTGGGTAATGAGGATATGTGATTGGTGGATGAGGGGAAAAGTAGGATAAGATGAAGGATGATATTTTAGGATATAAATGCCCAAAATGGATTTAGTAGATGGAGGATGGATGATGGTGAATTGCAGGATATAAGGACAAAAAATATATTTGGAGGATGGGGGATGACAAAAAATGGTTTACTAGAGTGATGGGAAGTTCCTATTGTTCTTTTGGAAGAGGCTCACATAGGTTGTATGAAGATTACATACCAACATTCTTGGATTGTAAGCATTGAGATAGGTAACCAAGGCCTTGTGCATGTGGGTTTTCTTTTATATGGATAGGCTCCAATACACCTTTCTGATGAAGGCCTAACCCTTTTCCTTGATTGTTTATGGTCTTGAGATTTTGGTTTAGAGTAGGATGCTTTTTATTTTTGAAACATGATGTGAATCCCTTATTAGGTGGAGGAGGATGGCTGCTTAATATGCTTTTTTTATTCTATTACAAGAGAACCACTATGGGTGAATGCAAGAGGACTAAGGGGGTATGAAGGTTGTTTTGGGATAATTTGGATAAGAGGTCATAAAGGGTCATGCAATGGAGTATACGAGATTGTAGGATATGTATGTGGATGAGGGGATGATAAGGGATCATGAGAGGGATTAGGTGGGATGGTAGGATATTGATTTGGATGAGGGGATGATAAGGGATTATGATAAGGATTAGGTAAGATGGTTGTTGAACACATTAAAATGTTGAGAGGGGGTTAAATCAGTATTCTATCAAATCTAAAAACCTCTAGAATAGATAGACACTTTAAACTCTACCACATAAGCAATAAAATGAAAGAAGAAGACAATGCACAACACAACACTGTAGAGCCATAAAAATGCATGATTCTATGGAGTAAGAACCACCATTTCAGCCCACATCAATAGAGCTATTCTAATTAAAAGCAAAACCAGAAATGCAAATCTAAACTACAGAAAACAAATAATGCTTTTAAAAGAAATCAATCTCCATTGTCTCCCTATCACCAAGATCTTTGTTTATGCACTTGCTCTTAGATTTTTATGAGCACAAAATGCAATAAAGAGGCTATGGTGAATGAGAAATGCAAGCAAGATGCAAAGATCATATGAGTATGTAAATTTGTGAGCAAAATTTGTGAGAGAGAAAGTGAGAGGGAAATCCCATTTTAAATAGGAGTTCCCTGAGGATGGAGAGGGGTTGAAGATGAAATGTGGGATAAAAGATGAGAAAGAAGGAAATGCCATTATCCCACATTGTTGGGTTAAATGTTATGCATGAGAATGAAAGTGATAAAAGGGATATTAGATTAAAATGTACCTAAATGATTAAATATGAATAAAATGATTTAAAGATGCTTTACTAAAATGCAATATTTCATGAATGATTTATGCAAATGATATGATTAATATGCAAGTTATGATAATTAGTTTATTATGAAATAATAATCAATGACTATGATAATTGATTTATTAATGGGTATGAATATGAAACAATTATGGATGATAATGATAATTGATTTAATATGGAAATGATGTTTATGACTTATTATGCAAATGGATTATGAATGATTATAATTTATTATGCAAACGGGTATGAATGATAGTGCAAATGGACATGAATGTTAATGCAACAGATATTGAATGAGCATGAGATGGTTCAATGATTTGATGAAATGCATGAATAGAAGAAAGTATTGAATGAATTGATTAAGTAAATAATAATATCTATTTAATCAATAGACGAATATCGTTATGATTGTGAGGACAAATTTGAGTGTCTACATTTTGCCCCTCTTTGAGACAATGCAGCTTGTCGCATTGTTTCAAAGAAAAAGATTGATCAACTGATACATGCCCCAAAGATATCTTGGTAAGGATTATGATAAGCATGATATGCCCCCTCGAGAGATTGATCGAACAGATTGTAAGAAGATTAATCTCTTGATAGATGTCTAGAAAGTGATTAGATACCTGATATTGCGCAAGTGATAAAGTAGTGATGTACATTTTGATGAAAATGCACAGTTGATGGGCGTAACTGAACAATTGATGGAAATGATCAGTATAGCTAGGTTGATGAGCTGATGAAGCTGATTGAGCTAATTAAGCTGATTGAGAATTATGCTTACGCAAGACAAGGTGTTGCAATGATGGATTGACTGATTGATTAAGGGGACATGAAATTTCAAGAAGCAGGTTGATTGATTTGAGATTTGATTCAAGAGACATATATCAGTGAGTTAAGCAATTGATTGATTTCTCTGCGACAAGAAAGATGAAGAAAATGAAATGCAAGATGGAAGAGAATGAAGGTGATGAAGCTTCTTGTACCATTTAAGTGCTTTTATCATCATTGGGCTTATTATGTCGCAAATTAGTATAAGCATCTAGATAACATGAACATCTAGATGACCTGAATACTGTTTGCATTTTTATTTAGTAATGAAAATATAAGCATCTAGGTATAAGAACCTTAGATGACCTGAATACTTATTGCATAGAAGACACTATCAAACAAGGAATGCTCTCATCCACATTAGACTCATAGGTCCTTGATGGTTTTAGACAACCATGTCCTAAGACAAGTCATCATGTGAATAAGAAACAATCCGTAAACAACAAACAAGTGAACATGCCCCATCCTTGCCTCTCTAGTCAAAGACATCCTGAAGAAGCTAAAAGACATGTCACCAAAGATAAAATCATAAAATAAGCAAAGATCAACAAACAAACAGGGGTTTTACTTTGATGTAAAAAATGATTCTCGTTACAGTTTATGTGTTTTGGTTGGATTTGAAAAGGTGGGTTGATATATATGGTATAATGTTTGCTTTGATTGTCAACACTTTGCATGTTTTGATTTTGCTGAAGTTCAAAGTTGTATGGTGATCTGAAAGTAAGTCACTATTTTGGAATTTTGAATTTTTTGGGGATTTTTGAATATTTGATTTTTTGGATTTCTCCTTTACATTTTATGATTTTTTTTATTTTTTGGATTATTTCATGACAGTTTATAATTTTTTTGGATTATTTCAGGACATTTTATGATTTTTTTGGATTATTTCAGGACATTTTATATTTTTATTTTTTTTTGGATTTTTAAAGATGGAGTGAGATGAAATGTGATATGACTAATGGAAGGAATAAGATCTTCCACAATAGAGGTAATGCAACCATGGGTTAATGATAGATCAAAATGATAGATTCACTGCAAAACATGTCACATAAGCAACATATCCTTTGTCAAAAGATGATAATGGTTCATTGATTGGATGCCAAGAATGATCGATTCCATAAGGCATGATGATGATAAGTACTTAGGATCACTGATTCATCTAAGTACGATAAGATTGATGATTGTTTATGATTGACTGACAAAAGAAATATGAGGATTGGATAATGTTCTACAGCTAGGCTCAAATACAATTCACATGATAAGATTCAAGGTTGCAAAGGGACATGATGACCAACATTGGAGGTAATTTAATCATGGATAAATGATAAGGATGTGAACTATGATGGAATGGTAACACATAAGAATATGAAAGGGAATCCAAAGCATGCGTTTGTAATTTTGTCCCTAATCTCATCAAGAACAAAGGAAATAGGACATGTATTTTGATAAGCTAGGAGATATGGAATGGAAGAATGCAAAGATAAGGATAATGAATAGGATGATCAAGATCGATAAGATATGGACATAATGCCTAAGTATTATGCTCCTATTCCTCATAAAGACCAAGGAAGGGAAGAAATGATGCATTAAGATAGGATGGTGGAATATGGATACGGTGAAGGATATGGTATGAAAGATATGGATAAAGTGTATAGGATAAGATATACAATGTTTAAGAGGATCCTTAACCTTGTCAAGATCAAAGGTGGAAAGGTAAAGGATGAATGCAAAGAGGATCATGAATATGAATGAAAGGATGGATGAAACTTGCCCCCAAGTGTAGAGTACAAGAGGAATATGGAAGATAGGATATGAATAGGGATAAATGAAAATGGAAGGTAATATATGCATGATAGGGAGATGGAGGAAGGAATCAAGCATCAAGTTTCACAACTAATATCCCTTTAATATGTGCTCTAACAAACCATGGCAATGAGGATTAGGCTCATAAACGTTGGTATATTAATGGTATGATGGAAGAAGCTAAGGACTTATGCAAAGGTTTGGATTAAAGGAGGATAATGGGGGATGGATGTTGGATAATGGATAGGAGGTTGGAAGGCTTGTTGATGGATAGATGAAAATGATGTAAAGGATGGAAAGATCAACATTGGCACACACCTTGAAGGGTGGTGGAGTGATGGAGGAAAATTGAATTTGGAAGGTGATATGTTTTTAGATGGATGATAGGAGGAAGCTTTTGGATTAGTAAATTTGGATGCCAATTTAGATTTTATTGCTTCTACGAGACTTTTAGGAATCCACATAGCTTTTGACTTTGATTTTTTATTCATGGGCCTTTGTGGCCTTTGAGATTCTTCTTTTTGCTTTATGGGCCTTTGTGGCCTTTGAAATTTTTCTTCTTGATTTATGGGCCTTTGTGGCCTTTGAATTTTTTTTCTTTTGACTTGATGGGCCTTTGTGGCCTTTTGGATTTTTATTTTGACTTGGGATCAAATTTTCTTTTATTTTTGCATGGCTCTTCAAGGAGACATGTTGATCCTTTGATACATGTGGATTTTGATATGGAAGCTTTTGACATTTGGCACCCAAATTTCTTCCAAGAGCAATGGGATGGGTGGATGGAGATGAATTATACGGAGGTCTTATGGATGGGTTAATGTAGGTAGAATTTTGAGAGGGCATCAAGGATGTGTGCCTTTGTTGTTCTTGATGAATAGGAGATGGAGGGATGTAGGGCCCCAATATGGATGGAAGGGTTGATGAACTAGGGTTTGGATGATAAGGACCAAGGATAGATGGAAGGTTTGATTGGATAGGATAAGGACCTAGGATAGATGAAAGGTTTGATGGAATAGGATAAGTAGGTTTATTTTGATGGAATCTAGGCTTACGATGGATACCAATGTCTTTAGCATGTGGTGTATAACCAAGGCCATGATAGTATGTGTTTTCTTGGATATAAAGGGGTTCTAGGATACCTTGTTCATGAAGGCCTAATCCTTTTCCTTTGTAGTTCATACTTTGACACATTCATTTTCCAATGGGATATATATCATTTATGAAACAAGATGCAAGTCCATCATGAGGTGGTTGTGATATAGAAGGAATAACAAGATCTTTGAGTAAACCACCTTGGATAAAAGTGAGAGAACCCATTTGATAGGTAAGAGGTTCATGGATAGTTTGAATAGGGGTGATAGACTCTTGTGGAGGATTGTGGTCATGAGGGGAATTAGGATGTGTGATAGGATCTTGACATGGGGATAAGGGGGTACTTTGATCTTGACTTGGAAAAGGATCAAGAGGTGTAGGAGATGGAGTAGCTTTCTCTTTATTAGGTATGGAATCATCACAAAGTGGTATGAAAGGCATTTCTTGATCATGAGAAGGATGAACATCATCATGGAATGAAAGGGTATCCTTGAATGGAGGCATATCTTTATCTTGATGAGGAAGGGAATCTTGATATTTTGTGGAAAGTCTATCTTGATCATTGGATATGAAGGAATCATGAGATGGTATGGATTCATTAGATGAGGTGGAAGGAGGACTTGGAAGGATACTTTTCTCTTGAGATGGAAGGGAATCATCTTGAATAAAACAAAAAGAGGTAAGGGGATCATCATGAGGTTCTTCAGAGATGGGATCTTGGTCAAAGATTGGAAGGGGTTGCAGAATTTTGGTATCATTGGATGGAGTGGAAAGAATGCTTTGATCTTGATTTGTAGGGGAGTCTATGCTAGCATGCTTTGGACTAATAGATTGACATGACTCATTGGATGGAGATGATATGATGAGAGAGGATGGTTGGATAGATTCGTTAACTTGGGTGGAAGACTCATGAGGTTTATTTTGAATTATGGGAGATGAAGATAGATGCATCACATGGTAGGATTGCTCAAGATTATTTGTGTTTGAGGACATAGATTTAGGTTTCTCATTTAGCCTTTGCAGAAAATCATGGATATTGAACTTGGATGATGTAGTTTTGGGTAAGGATAAAGGCTTATGAGATGATTGCATCACTTCATTCAAATGTTGGGATTCAAGTTGTTTTTCAAGCTCTTTCAAACGATGGTCAAGATATTCAATCCTTTGGTTTCATTCATAGGTCGTGGATGAATATGGAGGATAGCAGTTAGACATGTTTGGTTTTGAGAGTTTTGGGAATGTTTTGAGGTGTTGCAAGTTACTAGGTGTGATGTTTGTTTGAGGTCTATTGTTTGTGTTCAGATTTGTGAATGTTGTGTATATTGTTTGAAAATCTAGAAAACACTTAACAAGCATGATATTTTCGTGTATGCAAACGCACATAAGACAAGCACAATCTTATGGTTAATCAGGGACAATATTCACTAGATTCCATTGGTTTCCCCAACCCATATCGATGGCGTGTGAATCTAGGAAAAAGCAACTTCTACGAGGCTCCCATATAGTGTAGTCTCTTCCGGGACAACCAAGCTTCCAACCTCCATGAAACTCCCATGGCAGATTGATCACCTCTACTACAAACTACAAAGATGTGGATGCCTTCACACGGACCGGTGCTGCGCTAGCAAATAGAAGGTTTTTGGCTACTACACAAAGGTTTTTAATTCGGGACCCCCGTTCGAGTGGCCATACATGGGGCACAAGATTAAGCTCCCTTTAGGAGGCACTCCAACCTGAAGAGGTTAAGCTCAACAGGGTTTATGGGAGTACTACTTGGTCCGTATGACACATCCGCACTCGTAACCCTAGGCTTTCCCTTAGGATTCACATTTATATACCGATCGGGGGTAGCTTGGCCAAAAAGCTCCATTGCTAATCTGAGTCGCCTTGGGGTGAGTACTTTTTCCCACCAAGGCAGGCCCAAGTTCTAGAGTCAGTAACTGTTTCTCTTACACCCAGGATCGCCCGAAAGCGCAAGGGGAGAGGATACTTCAATTACTAAATCGGGGTGACACATAAAATAGATGGGTCTGGTTTCTGATCACCAAGTTTTGCACAAGGTGAGAGCATACTCCCTACCATCTTCAAGCACAGTCAGACAGAATCCAACACGTGTTCATTGACCCTCTAGTTAAGCCTATGTGGAAGAAGACAATTGTTCATTTTTTAATGCACCAATTGAAGTGTTTTATAATCTAAAAGACAATTGGTTTCAAAATCATGTCTTTGACGAACATCCTGCATCAAAATCTCATTAGTAGTTTTATGCCTCCTTTCTTTGACAAGCGTATGTTTTGATTGTCAATTCTTTGCCAAACGAACCTAGCAAGGGAAACCAAATTAACAAAATTAGTCACAAAACCAAAACTTGACCAAAATAAAAACTAACATAAATTTAAAGAAAAATAATCTAGGAAAAAAAAGTTAATCTAAGATAAAAAAAGCTAATTTAAAATTAAAAGTTAATCTAAATTCAAAATCTAAAGTTAGAGATTAAAAACTAATCTAGATTCAAAGTTAATCCAAATTTAAAACTTATCTAAGTTAGAAACTAATTAAAAACTAATCTAATTTAAAAGTTAGTGCAAATTAAAAACTTAAAAAAAAGGTTATTCTAATTAATTAGAATTAAAGCTATTCTAAATTAAAATTAATGTAAAACTAAAAGCCAATATTAAAAATTACTCTAGATTAGAACTAATCTAAAGTTAAAAACTAATCTAAGAATTAAAAACTAACTTAAATCTAAATCTCTAATCTAAATTCTAAATTAACTCTAAACTAAGAATCTAATTTAGAAAGTCAAAATCTAAAAAATCAAAAATAAACTAAGAATCCAAGTAAAATCTAAATTAATGATTTTTCATGATTTAAAAATCTAAGCTAAATTAAAAAGCTAAACAAAATAAAAATTAAATTTAAAAGCTACATTAAGAAAGAAAGAAAAACTGTAAAAAGAAAAATCTAATCTAAATTAAATTAGTAACTAAAATCTAAACTACATGAAAAGAAAAAAGAAAAAATCTAACTAAATAAGAGATTAAAAACTAAACTAAAAACTAACTTAAATTAAACGAAAACTAAATTGAACTAAGCTAAATTAAAATAAAATTAAAATCAAACTAAAACTAACAAAATTAAATTAAAAACTTAAACTATATTAATACCAAACTAAAAAAAGAAAACTAAAACAAACCAAAAATGACTGTTAAATTAAAAGAAAAGGATAATCAAAGTTAGATAAGAAGAAAATAGAATTGCATGTTGACAACAGACACATAAGATTGCAGCCTGACATAATATCTCAGAATAACCATTGCCCCATGAACTGTAATGATTGCCAGACCTGCACAGAATGCAAAATGAGCATAGAAAAGATGCAAAATGCAAAATGAGCATAGAAAAGTTGCAATTCTTTTTTTTTTCAAAACACAGCTAATACAAAAAAATATGAGAGATGCAAGCAAAAATATGAAAGCATGGACATGGCAAGCAAGTTGTTTGACAGAGGCATAAACAAGGTATGTGAATTGTTTGCCAATGTGCACAAGATGGTTTTCTTTTCTTTTTTTTTCTTTTTTTTTGAAAAATATTTTAACAACTTTCAAGCAAATGCTACTTGTAGGTATAAAGCCAAAGGCAGAAGAAACTTGCAAGCAAATGCTATTTGGAAAAAAAAAATTCTTCTATTGGTGATTAAAGCTTGCTTTAGAAACTTTAAAATGCACTGCTGTGTGACTCTGTTGAAAAAAATAAACTTAAGAAACTTTCAAAAAAATGCTATTGGCAGGTGTAAAGCTTACTTCAGCAGCATCCTCCCTTTATGTGCCAAAATGAAAGCTTTTAAAATAGTATAATCCTTTAAAATATTTAAAGCATGAATATGGATGAGATTTTATTCAAACAAAGTTTTTATTCACGTCGGGTTCACCAATTGTAGAGCCATAAAAATGTATGATTCTATGGAGTAAGAACCACCATTTCAGCCCACATCAATAGAGCTATTCTAATTAAAAGCAAAACCAGAAATGCAAATCTAAACTACAGAAAACAAATAATGCTTTTAAAAGAAATCAATCTCCATTGTCTCCCTATCACCAAGATCTTTGTTTATGCACTTGCTCTTAGATTTTTATGAGCACAAAATGCAATAAAGAGGCTATGGTGAATGAGAAATGCAAGCAAGATGCAAAGATCATATGAGTATGTAAATTTGTGAGCAAAATTTGTGAGAGAGAAAGTGAGAGGGAAATCCCATTTTAAATAGGAGTTCCCTGAGGATGGAGAGGGGTTGAAGATGAAATGTGGGATAAAAGATGAGAAAGAAGGAAATGCCATTATCCCACATTGTTGGGTTAAATGTTATGCATGAGAATGAAAGTGATAAAAGGGATATTAGATTAAAATGTACCTAAATGATTAAATATGAATAAAATGATTTAAAGATGCTTTACTAAAATGCAATATTTCATGAATGATTTATGGAAATGATATGATTAATATGCAAGTTATGATAATTAGTTTATTATGAAATAATAATCAATGACTATGATAATTGATTTATTAATGGGTATGAATATGAAACAATTATGGATGATAATGATAATTGATTTAATATGGAAATGATGTTTATGACTTATTATGCAAATGGATTATGAATGATTATAATTTATTATGCAAACAGGTATGAATGATAGTGCAAATGGACATGAATGTTAATGCAACAGATATTGAATGAGCATGAGATGGTTCAATGATTTGATGAAATGCATGAATAGAAGAAAGTATTGAATGAATTGATTAAGTAAATAATAATATCTATTTAATCAATAGACAAATATCGTTATGATTGTGAGGACAAATTTGAGTGTCTACATTTTGCCCCTCTTTGAGACAATGTAGCTTGTCGCATTGTTTCAAAGAAAAAGATTGATCAACTGATACATGCCCCAAA
>VDFB02111864.1:0-13430 GCA_007258455.2 Sequoia sempervirens
TGGTAAAGAAGAGAATCGAGAAGCACCATTGCTAATAACAGGTGATTACATTGTTGAGAATGGACAAAAAAGAATGTCATTTATTGAAAATGATGGGATTGCTAGTAATAGATATGATCCATGTAATGAAAGTGGTGTAAAATGTTTGTGCATATTCTATAAGTTGCCATACTTTAAAGATATAGCCATTAGGCATACTGTTATTTATTATGCATCTTGAGAAAATATAGCTTATGCTATTATAGAAACTCTTTTTGGTGCTCTTGATACTATTTCATCATGTGAAGACTTTCGAGAAATAAAGATTCATCAAAATATTTGGGTTGAAAAATATGATAATGAAAAATATAGAAAACCTAGTGCTCCTTATGTTTGGACAAAGGAACAACGTGCACAATTCTTACAGTTGATGTCTCAGACTCACTTTCCCACTAGATATGTAAGTAGTAGTATTTGAAGCCAAACTAACATTAATGGCTTAAGAGGCCTCAAGACCGATGACTATCATGTCATAATGGAGAATATTTTACCTATTATGGTAAATATATTAGGATTTAGCATAGGTTATAAGATTGGGAGTTATAAGGTTGGGTCTAATATTTAAAGAGAGACTGAGTTTACATGTATTAGATACTTCGAACTTTGATAGTTTTAGGGAGGAGGTTGTTGAATTCCTTTGTCTATTGGAACAAGAATTTCCACCAACAATCTTTAACATTTCTATGCATCTTTTGATACATCTACAATATGAACTAAAGCATTGTGGCCTGATAAGAACAAGATGGATGTATCCTATAGAACGATATATGAAGGTTTTGAAAAAATTTATTCGTACTAGGGAAAAACCAAAAGGAAACATGTTTAAGAGATATTCTATGCAAGAGGCCATGGTATTTTGCACAGAATATATGAAGGATTTTAAAAATGACAATCAATGTGTATGGGATGATGAAGAAGAAGAGATGGTTGTAGGTGAAGTATTACAAGGAAATGATGTTGCTTCAAGCTATCACATGAAGAAAGAAGTGTGATACATGGCTAAATTCTTCAAAACAAATCTTCATTTCAATAAGTGGCATAGGTAAAAAAAATTACACAATAATTTATTTACTCAATTGCATTTACACATTTATATTATTAATCTTACTATTTGTATGTTAATATTCTATGTAGAAAATATGAAGAAGACAATCAAGCTTGGATGCAACATGATTGACCTCAAATAGACAAACGTTATGTTGATTTGATTGGAGGTGATTCTTTTCTAAAATTTGAAGAATGGATTACTAATGTAGTCAGTGATGCAAAAGAAGAAGGTAAAAGATATAAAATGGAGGAAAGTGAGCTTTCACAATATCAACATTTATGGGCTACGCATTTCAGTGGAATGTGGGCCTATGGTATTCATTTAAGAGTGGAAGAAAAGACAAAGGAAATACAAGTTGTGATTGTCTTGTTAATGTTGAATTTCTTCATGAAACTAAGAAGAAATTTTATGTTGGATTCATCTAAGAAATTATTCCAATGGACTATAGTAAAAATAGTCCTATATTATTAAAATGTAAGTTGATTTGACCATCTATAGTAAAATTTGATGAGTATGAATTTTTACATGCAAATACAAGATAATTTTTATTAGAGACAAATGAGTCGTATGTTTCTCCACTTCAAATTAACTAATCATTTCTAATTGATGCTATAAGAATCCCAGGATGGTTGTATGTCATTCAAACATAGTCTCATTCAAAACAAAAATTCATGGAAGTTGTTGATATAAAGCTTGATGGGCAATACATTAATTTACAAGAAACATTCAAAGAAGTGGATAAAGATGATGATGGATTGTTTGAAGAAGACATTTTGATTACCAATGATTAGATTGGGAGAGAGATTGCATTGCATGTCACATATGAGGATGAGGAAGAAAATCAAGTAGATGTAGAAACGAATGATCAAGTTTTTGATCTTGTTAGAAATGTAGATGATTATGATGGTGTTTTGTCACCTTAAGAATTTAGCTTGTCACCTAAACTTTGGTTATATGTATGGTGTAATTTACTATTGAATGTAATAAAGATCTAAGTATAGGTATGCTTATTCACTATTTTTTTACTGATACATTTTTTAATGTAATCATCATTATTCTATTGGTACATTGTATAGAAAACCTAAGATGTTCACTGGATATTTGAAATGCATTTAAAGTTAAGTTCTATTGTTCTTCTTAGTTTTCTTAGTTTGGTTGAAAATTTGAAATTAATTTTTTTCAGTTAGAATATAATTTATTATATGTCCTATATGTTTTCTAGATGCAAACATATAATGAACATCTATGATTTAATAATACATATAGATATCTTAACATTAGGTGAACTAATCCTCCTCATTACAAACAAAGAAATGGTCTCTTCGGTTTGATTGTCACTAAAAACTAAAACAGAGAGACTATAAAATTAGAAAAAAATTCAATCTTTTCAATAAAATGATATCTAAAATACTACATTCATAATAAAATCCAATACTGTACTAAGGAAACAATCAATAGAGGTATGCACAGGATGGCAAGACATATAGGTCAATGTAAAAATGCTTAACCAAATATGAATACCGTGGGATGGCGATGAGAACATGTTAGCAACTAAAGTAAACTGAAGCCCCGCAAGGGGTAAACAGTGCCACTACTATATGGTGGTGAACAATCACTCAATCACTAGAGCTAACCTGTTGTGTTGTGGGAGTCCAAAGGGGTGTGCATGGGGTGGCAGTATGACTAACCCTACCATACTGCTACCCCACAATAGTCTTGATATGAAAGAGCGATATGGCGGTGAAGAGTCACTCAACTACTATAATTAACCCTTTGTCCTGTGAGACTCCAAAGGGGTGTGCATGGGGTGGCGGTACAGCTAACACTACCCCACAACAATCTTGAAATGATCGAGCGGTACTATGGTATTGTATAAGAGTGAATTTGTACCCCTTAAGAAAATTCCCCTTTCAGATACCCTCACCTTAGAAAATACAATTCAAAGGAAAAATTCCACATCACCTACCTATCTTCCATCCACTTGGTGTTTTTCTTGTGTGTTAATGAGAATATATTTTGAGGATCCAAGTGCGACGTGTGGATGTCTTCGTAGCATGTTGTCATCCCTAACATATTCTTGCATTTGAAGTTGGTAGAGGCATTACACACCTGATTGGGGTCAAATTGTAACATCCCTCTTTGACCAACCAACCTGAAAATGGCTTATTCCTTCTCATCCAACCTTCAAAAATATTCTTCTTCATTCATTCATTTCATCCTCTACACATTCAATCACTTCACACTTCACACTCTCAATCAACATTCTAGCATTTCATTATGAACATTGTAGTAGCATTGACACTCCATCAACTCCCCATTGCAAGTGTGATGCATCCATAGAGGTTTTGGTTTCGAGTCTTGTGAGACCTCCCTTCATCACCACTGTGGCTATGGTGACTTTTCCAAGTCCATACCTTGCTTTCTCCCTCCATTGGCTAGTGAACTTTTGGGTGGAGGTGGTAATGTTTCACTCCTTTCCTTTGTGATTTGATAGAGTAGCATAGTATTGTTTTGTAGTGTTCAACAATCTTTAATTTCTACTTTCTTTATCACATATTCTACTATGTTTCTTTCTGGTTGTCCATGGAGGTGGAAACACCAAAATGAGGGTTTAACTGAGGTAGACCCATATATAGCCCCAACAATTTTCCCCTTCTTTCTTGTGTGTAGGTGGATGTACATGTGGAGCTAGCCGATGAAATAACACTTTTGTGAGATTATTTTCATCACCCTAGCTTTCATTTACTTGCTTTATCATTTTTGTCTTTATTTTCTATACTTTCTCATTTTTTTTCCTCTCAAAATCAACTAGCTAGGCTGTTAGTAAGTTTTTAGGTAGTCTTTACTATACTTCATATTTTTTGGCCATATAGATTCTACCATGCCAAAGAGATGCCAACATGTCTTACTCTCATCCTAGAACTACATTGACATCCTCAAACAAAGAGTTTTCTGAGGTGCAGTACTGACTCCAAAAACTAGCTCACCTAGCCCAAACCTAAACTTCGTGTATGTAGGGTGACAAAACCATTTCAAAGTGCTCTTCATTCTCAATCCTCAACCCATTAGAGTGAGTTAAGTTAGGGAAACTCTTCGCTCTTGACTCTCTGTGACCTAGAGCTTTGACATGGTTGGTTCCCCTCTCTTAAATTTTTGGTGAAAGCAACATCTGCTCATTAATCTATGTTGATACTTTTCCCTTGTACCTTGTGATTGTTGTAATCATAAATGTTGTGAAATTTTATGAGTATCACAACCCAATTCCTAAATTTCAGGTATGTTGTTAGGAGAAGTGTATGACACCCATCGATAGAGAAGACAAAGGTCACTTCTAGCTTCACCTTTAGTTTTCCCACTAGTTTAACTAATGATTTTACTACTAGTTTTCCTAAAAATTATGCTAACAAGATGAGTTTCATGGAAGAGACCACTCACATGCCTACTCCTCCCGCATCCCCTATGACTTCATCCATAGATGAGAGTGACATGATGTTCATTCTTGCGGAAAACCTTATGGCATTAGATAATAGATTACTAGACCTTGTAAACCATTTAGAGAAAGCACCAAACATGGTGAGAGCCACTAGGATTGCATGTGAGGTGAGACAATTTCTAGGAGAAGATCAAATGGGCATAGAATTTCTATGTGGCCTTGTCAATCTAACTAAAGCTTATGTCCCCTCATATAGCCCTAGATCAAGTACCACCTGAGGATGAGTGCTTGATGAAAGACAATTAGGTGTCTTGATACCCACTACATCCATATGAATGACTAAAACAAGTCCCTTGATCAGCGTCTCTTCTTCTCCTCAAGGTGATCAAAACACCCCTTAGGTTCAATTTCACCACTCCTACTACCCCTAGTGGAAGAGGCTCTGGTGGAATGGGTGGTGGTGGCTTTGGTAGCAGAGGTGGCACGGATGGAGGTGGCACTAGTAGAGGTGGCTTTGGTGAAGGTGATGGAGGTGGCTCTGATGGAAGCCCTATTAGTGGTGCCAGTGGCTCCAACAGCGGTCATAGTGGTGGCTTTAGAGGTGGTTATAGTGGTGGTGGTTCTAGAAGTTCCACTGGTCCTTTGTCCTCTACTAACCCTATTTTGAATACCCTACTTCAGAATATAGGTTGAATGTAGAACCAACTGGAACGGCTCTCCCAGGCCTCTTCCCAACCTATCTTTCAACTCTTCTTCTGACATAGCCCATTTTCAATGACAATATTAAGCATTCCCTTCCCATAAGGAATGGAGATTCCCAAATTTAAAAAGTATGGCAGTAAAGGGGACTCGTAAACATATGTGTCCAACTATAATGCCATGTGTACAAAACTCTTCCATCATGATGCATTGATGGAAAAACTATTTCCTCAATCTCTTAAGTATACAACACTTGAATGGTATTGTTCCTTTCCCAACAACTCTATTTTCTCATTTGATCAACTTATAAATTAGTTTCTCTGACAGTTCCAAGCCAATATTGGACTGAAGATGACCTTTTCGAATCTTGTCCAATTCAAGCAAGGGGTAATGAGAAGATAAATAATTTCATAGCATAGTATCAAGCACACTTTTCATAGATCTCATACCCATTGCCTGATTTTGACATGCAAAAGGTGTTCATAGGGAATCTATAGAGACCATGGTAGGAAAAATTTTCCCTTATAAATACCCTTCCTTCACGCATTTATGTGTTGCATTACGAGAATATCAACAAGTGTAGTTTAGTTCAAGGGATCTTCCTCACATTCATATTTAGAGGGAAAGTCTATTGTATTGATCTTTGGAGAAGGAAATGATGTTGTGCATGTAGTAGCTACAATGAATGATAATGGCCTCAGATGCAACAAAATTTTTACAAAATTAGCATAATCTTATTCTTCCATATTGCAGAATTTGCTGAAGGATAAGATCATAACCTTGGAGAACCCTAGACCTCTAAAGGAACCCTACCATGATTGGTATGATCCAAATGCATTTTATCAGTACCATTGAGTCAAAAGACATGATACCAAACATTGTATGCAAATTCATCACGAGATACAAGACCACATTGAGGATGGTACTATATGTCTCAATGGGAGTAAACAAAATGAAAATGAATCAGTGGAAAAAGAAAATAGTGAATTTCCGATATACATAGACCCATTTTCATCTCATTCTCCTAACTTAATTATTGATCCCTCTGATTCTACCACTCAGCCCTTAGGGTATGTGAATATGGTCATGGTTACTCCTTCCTCATAGCCTGTGACTAGCTCGCTAGATTTGACATTCACCTCATAGAAAATTCCCTTGAACAACAAGCACTCTCCCCTCTACATTGCTGCTCATCCCAATGGGAACATTGTGATAGGGGTCTTAGTTGACCCTGTGAGTTGAGTGAATGTCACTACGGAGGAGATATTATGGTTGAATTCAATGTAGGAGTATGAAGAAACAAAGTTTACCATCCGTATCCATGATCAAATTTCTCTCAATTCATATGGCTCAATAACTCTATCAATCCTAGTTGGACCTAAGGTCATAGACAACCTTTGATGTTATTTCAAAATCAGATTTTTTTTAGTGTGAAGTTAGGCATACCTTGGCTAGCTTCCATGAATGAAATCAATTTCTTCATTCATGAGTGTTTGAAATTCTTTCACAAAGATGTTGTGCATATGGTGCATGACACTGGATACCAACCCTTGGTGTCTCATGGGGGCTACTCATTAGAAAATTTTTGGCTTGCTTCAATCAGTCTGCTTCCCCAAGAATGGTCCTACTTTACTAAAATTGTGTGAAGCATGAGACTAGGGGAAAAGGAAAACCAAATTTGACCCTACTTTTAGTACAACAATGAGTTGCCTCCTCTCCTTGAAAGGGAAAGGAGAGGCCTGCCCATCCTTAGGGTGTCTCTTCTCCTCTTTCCAAAGAAGATTTTTGGATGAATACTCCTAGCTTTTATATGAGAAGTATGATGGTGTTAGCTTGGTACAAAGCTAAGATTAGGATGTCATACCTCTATACTATGCCTCTTGGACCTTGGAACTACTTGTACAATAGAAGAAAGTGTCTCTGTAGGGAATCCTCTATGTCTCAATTTCTGCGGTCTCCCACCAATCCTAATCCTAAAGTAGTGAATGGGAAGAGGCCTGCCACCAAGGCACTAGATCCAACTCCCCCCATTGTTCCTTAAACACTTCCTCTTGCTCCCATTCAAGAGTCTATTCCTTCATAAAAAATGATTGTGACGGAAAACTCTATGGCTAAGAAAGAACCTTATATCCCCTAACAGCTCTCGATCTCTAGCTCAAAGAGTCATAGAAACTTCCTTGCGCACAAACTCAAGTGTCGGTGAAAGGCTCTGGTGGCTGAACAGGCTGCTTTGAAGAGGAGATGACAACCTATTCTTCAGGGCCTCCTACTATGTCCTCCTCTCTCCTCCCCTTTGCTTATGTTCAATCTTGTTTAGTCATGCTTCTAGCTCCTACTATGAGTGTGAGTGTGCATGATCCTAAAAAAGGTGCATGTGTTTATCACTCCTTTGGTTGAGTTGCCCATGTTGATGTCAATTCCAAACATCCCAACATTCCCTAAACTCGTGGACATGTCGAATACCTTAGTGGTGTCCACTACAATTTTATCCTACTCCTCTACGTCTTTTACCTCATCTGTGGGGAGTTCACACCCCCCAATGAAGTAGAAAGAAGAGGTTGGCCCTTCCAACAATGGAGGGCATAAGAAGATCTCAACTTCTCGAAAGGATGGTCTTGCACTAGCTTGTTCCATTCTAGTGACAGAGTAAGCTCTAGCTTCCGTTGAGTTTGTCACTTCTCCCAAGTCACTCGGTGAGCCAAGCGGTGAGTCTCAGGTGCCATCCTCCCCATCTGTTGAGGTATAAAATGGAACTCCTATAGAGTGCATGTTCAACTCTCTGGATGAGGTCTTGACCTTGTCAACGATATTCACAAAATCACTAACCATAGCTCCACAAGAGCTGAGTGGAGAAGACCTTGCGGGGGCTTCTTCCTTATCCCTTGTTTTCGGAGGGTCAAAAGCTCCTCCCCTTAATATTCCACCATTGTAGGCTCATCCTCCTTTCATTTATAATGATATAGATTGGGAATTGAATGATCTCTTCATTGATGAGTGTTATGGGGAGGCCTCTTCTTTATCTTTAGATTAGATGTGTGTGTGTTGTGATGTGTTCCCTTATGCTTATGTTATGTGTTCCTAGATGACCCTTGTCACCCTTTATGGTGCTTGGATATAGGAGTAATTTTGTGTCATAAACCTTCTTCTATTTGTATCATCATTCTTCCTCTATTATGTGTTTTGACTTTCTACAAGTTGGGGATGATGCAAAGCATTGGGGGGATTTAGGCTTCCGTTCCATGTTGATCCATTTTTATTTTTTACTTTTTATTGTCATGCATTCTTCACATGGTATGATATAGTAGGGGTTTGATGATAATTCATCCATATACTACTATTATACTTGTATATATATATATATATATATTTATGAGTAGCTCTGAACCAAAAATATCATATCACCCTTGCGTTTCCTTTTTGTTATGCTTATTTTTCTATTTTTCTCTTTTCTTATATCTCTCTCTTCTTTGCTTGAGTTTTCCCTCACATGTGTGACAATGACATTTCTATGATATTTTTATTTTTAGAAAACACATTTGTTTCCAACGAATCTTTTCTCGAAAATCCTTACAAATATTTTTTCAAAAATTGCATTCTCAACTTGGACCCCTAACATAATGTTTTCTTCATCATGGGTTTGCAAAGAAAGAACTTGAGAAATTTACTCCAAGGTGGGAGAAATTTTTTCCTATGGGAGAAGCCTTGACCTTCCCCTTATGAGGGGGCATGTTTTTCCTTTTGATTTACTTGATGAAGTGAACATATTTCGAAAGGATTCCTTGATGATGAATTGATTTGAGAAAAAACATCTCTTTTATACTTTCAAATAATGTGTCCCTTGAGTGCACCCCTCTTCTTTTAAGGGTTCCCAAGAGACCCCTTTGAAATCCTCCCAACGTGTTCATGTTCTACATGACTGTCTACTTGTTAGCTTACATGGCTTCTTTGTTTTCTGATATTTTTTTATCTATGGGGGTATGTGTAGGGTCATGATGGGCCAAAAAGTGGCAATATGATGGGTATGTGGCTGACAAACCTTTTTTACTCAAAATTGATGAAACAAAAAGGTTTTTTAAAGGAGATTCATAGCTTTCCACCAATATAAATTATTTTTTACTTTGAATTTGATAAATAAATATTATTCATTTTCTATTCAAATTATGACTAAAGTCCTGATTGATAGGTTGATTGAAAAGAATCTATAATTTCAAATGGTATCACATTTTTTGAATCCAAAACATGCATCACATTCTATGATTCCCATACTATAGGATTAAAAAAAGAAAAAATTAATTTCATGAATTTTTGACCAAGTTAAGGTGTTCAGACATATGAGCTTTTTATATTTTTTAAAAGTTGTAATAAAAAATTCATAATTAATTATTTACTAGGAAAAAAATTACAAAAATATGCATCACATTAGGACATGAGTCCTCTACTCATGTCTAAAATCTTATAAAAAATATTATCATTTTATTGTGGTTAGGGTGGTCAGAGACGGACACCTACTTTTTCCTTGAAATTTAGGTACCCTACGACATTGAAATTTCAAATTTCACCAAATAGATTTTTTTTAGACGAAACCTAGTAGTTTAGAAATTACATTTAATTTGCTACAGATCCTATTCTTACATATTTTTGAGATAATATAGATAAATTATTCAATTTTTTATGTCAAGTTTCCTAACTTTAATTTTTTTGAATTTTTTGCCACTTAAGGGCCTATTTTTTCCATGATGATCCTACACATACCCATGGATTAACATGTCACTTGACAAGTGTTCCTGTAAAGCCGCTTTCTAGTCTAAATTTGCAAAGTCCTCTTACATTAGGCATCCTTCATGAGAGAGAACTTGGGGGTTTCCTTCTTGCAGGTCTGTAGGCCTATAAGGTGCTTACTTCATTAGGTTTCCTTCATGAGAGAACTTGGGGGTTTCCTTCTTGTAGGTCTATGGGCCTGTGAGATAGTTACATCCTACAAGATTTATCCATCATTGGTTTGAGGGCCTTTGGTGTACTACAACTTCGTAGTTCTATGGGGATATGGAGCCCTTTTATTCAAAACTCCCCAATGAGAGTACCTATGGATTCCTTTACCTACCCTACACTTTTGAGTTCTCCAGATCATGGTCTTCTTCATCAATGGTTTAGGTATACATCTCTATCTCTAACACTTTGATCTAATTTATTGAGCACTCATCAATAATCATGCTCGCTAAAGTGGGGGAAAAATGTATATGATAAAAATTGCACCCATTAAGAAAATTCCCCTTTCACATACTCTCACCTTAGAAAATCAAATCCAAAGGAAAAATTTAACATCACCTACCTTCCATCCATCCACTTGGAATTTTTCCTATGTCAGTGAGAGAATATTTGTTAGGGATGCAAGTGCGACACAAGGATGTCTATGCAACATGCTACCATCCCTAATGGATTCCTATGTCTAAAGTTGGTAGAGGCATTACACACCTGGTTGGGGTCAAATTGTAACATCCCTCTTTGACCAACCAACTCAAAAATGGCTTATTCCTTCTCATCCCACCTTCAAAAAAATTCTCCATTCATTCATTTCATCCTCTACACATTCAATCACTTCACACTTCACACTCTCAACTAGCATTTGAGGATTTTGTTGTGAACATTTCCATAACATTGACACTCCATGAACTCCAAATTGCAAGTGTGAGAAAGCCATAGAAGTGTGGACTTGGAGACTTGTGAGACCTGTCTTCATCACTGTTGCAGTTGTGGTGACTTTTTCAAGTCCATAACTTTCTTTCTCCCTCCATTGGCTAGTGAGATTTTGGGTGTAGGTGGTAATTCTTCACTCATCTCCTTTTTTATTTGATAAAGTAGCTATGAGCACCCCTAAATCTGCAAATTTCTAAACTTCCATACTCATTATCAATGGGTTAGTTCATGCAAATACAAACCTACAAATACTCCTATGAAATAATGCACCATACTTCATGAGAAAAAAGAAATAACAACATAAACCAAAAAAGCTTACAGAAGCATAATGCACACCTATTCCATAGTGGATTGGTGTCACTTTGTTGTGAAAAGTGACCCTTTCCCAACCCTTGACAAGCCAATGATGAAAATGCAATGAAGTGGACAAAATTAGCTCTTAATATGAAGAGTAACTTTGCATGAAGATTGTGGATTGTGGATGATCAAAGTGAAGGATAACCTCTCCATTTATAGAAGAGTTTGATGAGAGAAGAAACAATGGGATGAATGTGGGATAAAAAACCAACCAATAAGAAGGAGCCACTTGTCAAGATATGGATGGATGAAGGATGTGCACATTTTGATGAATGTACCCATAAATGCATAAATTTGAAATTTGAAAATGTTGAAATGACAAGGTGGAGGGAGAGTCAAATGGAGTAATGGCCACTTGGCTCAATGTAAAATTACTTATAAGATGAAATAAATTTCTTGTTGGAAGGACTCATCCCACTTGGAGGGAGATTTGAAATGGAGGATATTCCACTTTTATGTCATGTTGATGGAAATTAGAAGATTTAATAAATCAATTAAATGATTTATTTGTGCAAGTGGTAAAAGCTAGAGGATGTGACATGAGATTGGATTAAATTAATTAGAATTTGATTAACTTAAGTGAATATTAGGCGATTTAACTTTTTGACATAGATTTATGGATTAAAATAAATCAAAAGGAGATTGAAAATGATTTAGACTTAGTTAAATAAATATTTTGATTTATTTAACTAAAGGGGATGATGTTAGTGTTAAAGATGAATTTATTTAATTTAAATGGGGGACTTTAGAGATTAATCAAATAAAATTGATTTATTTGATGAATGGATGAATATGACCTAATTAAATGCATGATGCCAATTTTGCATGTCTACAGTAGCATAGTATTTTTTGTACAGTGTTCAACAATGTTTCCTTTCTACTTTCTTTATCATATATTCTACTCTATTTATTTTTGGCTATTCATGGAGGTGGAAACACCAAAATGGGGATTTGACTTAGGCAAACCCTTATATAGCCCAAACAATTTTCTCCTTCTTGCTTGTGTGTAGGTGAATGTACACATGGAGCTAGCTGGCGAACTAGTACTTTTGTGAGATTATCTTTGTCACCCTAGCTTTTATTTACTTTCTTTATCATCTCCATCTTTATTTTTTGTACTTTCTCATTCTATTTTCCTCATGAAAATCAACTACCTAGGATGTTAGTACGTTTTTAGGTAGTTTTTATTGTACTTCCTATTTTATGGTTGTATGGATGCCAGCATGCTAGAGAGATGCCAGCGTGCCACACTGTCATCCTAGAACTATACTAAAGTCCTCAAATAGAGAGTTTTCTGAGGTGTAGTACTAACTCCATAACTAGCTCACCTAGCCCAAATGTGAACTTTGGGTCTATAGGGTGATAAAAGCATTTGATAGTTCTCTTCATTCTTGATCCTCATCTCTTTAGAGTGAGGTAAGTTAGGGCATCCCTCTGCTCTCAACTCTCAATGATGTAGAGCCTTGACATGGTTGGTCCCCCTCTCTTACAAACCTATAAGTAGTCAAAGCATTTAATGATTTCACCATTCAATTTCCCAAGATCAAAGGCATTTATTCAAACTTGAAATATGGGCAGATTCTAAAATATTTTGTGTGAATTGACATTAATAGTGAGTTTATTGAGCTCAACAACAAATATTACTTGGGTCTCGATGACATTTTTGCAATCATTCAGATAGCTTAGTGTACCTGAGGCAGGGGAGTTCAAGCAGGAAGACTAGATGCAACTATTATTTCACTAGGTAAGTTCACAAAAACCCTTTGTAGCAAGTGTATAAGAACTGAATTTCCTTCTACAAGTAGACACTTAAAAAAATCAAGTAGGAGTAAATTCTTTATCATGCCACCAAAAAGAAGTCAACTTGTGAGTAAAAAGGAAGAGTTCACAATTTCTAAATCAAAGAAGAGGTCCCTAAAACAATCAATTTTAGATGTGTTATCTAATTCTATAGATAAAGGATTCAAAAAGGTGTTTAAAGATACAAACCATGGATGTAGAGACCCAATTATCCCTATCTCAGGGTGGAATATGTTTTTGTACTTCTATGAAAAAAGAGATGACAAGATTCCAATTTCAAATCCTTGGACCTTAGATTTGGTCAAATTGATAGCCCCAAATGTCTTCATATATGTTGAATTTATTAAAGTATTGGCAAAA
>VDFB02111866.1:0-38327 GCA_007258455.2 Sequoia sempervirens
TTACAGTTACAAAGATTGGAAGCAATTGGTTCAATATACATGAAGTATGCGCAGGTATGCACTGTTAGCAAATTATATACAGCTAAAAGATAAGGATCAAAATAAAGGAGTGGCTATGTACATTGAAGAAAGGCCAAAAGCATCAGGGAATATTGTAGGGTTTATAAACAGTACATGACCTGGGTCAACAAATAAGCAACCCAATTGCATATTCGAGGCACGCGAGGGAAACCGTGTATTTGTATGTGCGATAAAATCAATAACTGCAGGGGAAGAGTTGCTAATTGATTACAATTTGAATCGCTTAGTTACAAACACAGTTACTATGGGTGTGGTACGTACTATGTACCATTTTACCCAACCTCCAATTAATGACTCCAATATACCATTTTATTCTTTTTTTTTTCTTTTCTTCTGTAAGTCTATTGGTTTCATTTCAGTAATGTTTTTTTATATTTAATTTTTGTCACAGCGGGACATTGATCATACGGAGAAGGCTCTGGCCCAAAGCACAGATCACAATATATCTTCAAGTGCTTCTACCCAACAGGTTTACCTCATTGCAATTGTACAAATTAGATACGAGCAAATTTTTTTATTATTATGCTGTTTTGATAAGTTTATTGGGTTAATTTTGATAATGTTTTTAATATTCTTGTTGTAGTCAACTGATCGGGGAAAGGCACCAGCAGTAGATGAGAGCATCCATAGGGAGGTGCAGTCAATATTATGTAATGATGACATCGCTTATTCAACAAACCCTCTTGATATGATAAGGAAGACCCAAAAAAAATGCAATGAAGAAATCCTTAAGTTGTTATTCATAGTGCCTCAAACATATGAGATAAGAGAGAGGGTTAAAATATTGACTGAGAGATCACAAAACTTTCAAGTAAGTTGTCATGAGGTCTTTAATTATAACATAATTTCATTCATGGTTTTATATTTTGTACTCTTTTATGTCATGAACTAAAATATGTGTTGTTTTTACAGGATTTTTTGCTTCCTCATGATGCTCTTGGCCATGATCAAGGTACTGCAAGTGTTGCACGAGGAGTAGGGGTTGGTACAAGTGTCCATCCTGATCTTACTGTGCATACATCACATCATTTGAACCCATCATCTGTGCCTATATTTTCGTCTAAAATGTCAACAACACATACCATGCAGGCATCCGTTAGTGCACCCTTTGGTAGTGAACACATGCTAGAACATGCGTCAGGACATGTACCTTGGGATGCAGAGGCCACTAGTACTGGTGATATTTTAGCAGCATTTCCTAGATCTTCTCGTATTACTAGTACGAGAACATTTCTAGTCACATTTGTGGTGACCGAGGATTTCGTTCCCATAAAGATAGAGAAGGTCCCAAGTACTTTAAAATGTTTTAATTATTATTATATATAATCCAATTGAAATTTATTTATTGATCGCTCTTTTTAGACTATTGATCCCATGATCATTTTTTAGGAAATGATGTTTTTTATAAACAGCTAAGTGATATTACATTGGAGCTCTTCGGGCCCACCATACGTACACGGTGGAATGCCCAAAATCAAGATTTAAAAGATGAGCTCATTAACCGTTTAGTTGTGCTCTTTGGTGATAAAACATTCAACCGAACCAAGGTCCTTAAGAAAGATGGTATTCTCGAAACAAAGAGAAGCTCAATAAGGTAATGCACTTTTCAATATAAGAAAAGCATCGTTTGAAGCATCAAACCAATATGCAAAGATGAAAGAAAGTGCTAACTTTTCACTATGGTGGCAGAAAAATGATTCTTTATGCCCTGAATCCATGCTCTGAATCATAATTTGAAGTTGTTTCCATTCCAATGTTCTGAGTTTAGTTTGTTTGTATGGCTTTGTATGAATACCACATTGTTTTGTGTGTGGATTTGGTTTCAAAGCTCTGTTTCTTCTATTTTTAGTGGTGACATAACTCTAAAATTTGACTTTTGTGCATAACAGGTTACTAGAAAAATTGACAGCTCTGAAGGGTTTAGAGGCTCGATTGAGATAGATACACAGATATTTGGATCTTGTTGTTAATGGGAGGCCTCCACTTAACCATGAAATTTTGTACCATCTACAGGTATGCAAAATTTTCTCTACTTACATTCATTCTTGATCATAAATGTTGTAAATGATATTAATGCTTCAAACATAAGATTCGTTTCATTGTTATAATGATCAAAATGTTATACTTTTCTATACATTCAAGCATTCTCTTGCCCCCTACCCTTTGCTCTCTCCCCCCTCCTTTTAAGAATTTTCTTTGTCATAAAAGATTCACATTTCTGTCTCATTTACACAAATTTATCTGAAGTGCTAGGAGTGAATAAAGATATGTAAAAGATGATGGATTATGTCTAAACAACAACTTTCCATCTTATAGCTAATTAAATCCTTAATATTTGAATAGTTTAGAGCTCGAATAATGCTTGTAAATGCATGTGTAGCAATAAGGGAGCCTATGTGAAGATTGAAATTTAAAACATCACTTTGGTATTTTTCCTTAGGCAGTGAAATGATATTTTGAGTAATACAAACCCACACACATTGATATTTTTTTTTGCACCGAGGAATTTTTTTTCTCTTATACCCACCGGCTAGACATGGAGGTATATAATATTGGTTTCAGGTTTATTATGTAAGTAGTTAATTTCACAGAGGAAGACTAAAATCTTCTTAATGTCTCAGGTGTGAAAGCATATAAATCACTTGTTGAAGGCACCATTTTGTATTAATCCAAAAAATGGTTTGTTCTTTTTTTTTTATGTTTCTTGCATGTGTTTTTTTAGGCTCTAGAGATGTAGCTCGACTCTTTCCTTTGCACTTTTCATCTATTTTGATGATTACAGTAGATTGTCCTCATAATTTTTCATGTAGATCTGTTTGTAACCTTATTTTCTACCAATCAATTTGCAAACCAGTCACATATTAAGGACCATTTCACTAACTTGTAGTCATCCATTACTTCATATGTTGCAGGTTGTGTCTGTGTGCCAATAAATCCTGATGATTGCAAGAACTTTAATCCTACAAGTGTACCCAATCTTTCTCAAGTAAAAGTCTTACCTTATTTTATAGTACTTTAAATGGTTAATTGAAGGTGCTTCTTTAGATCTGAGATAGTTGAACCCTAGATTAAAATATGGTATTAGATGGGTAGTATAATGATAAAACTGAGGTCCATTGAACACAAATTATGAACATAATTTATTGGACTATGAATAGTGTTACAATTATAATTATTCTCCTTTACCTCCCTCCCATTAATGAAAAAGATAGTAGATATTGGAAGTTCATTACATGTCTCATGTATGTGTTAGTATTTTAATTTTGTTTGTTGTTCAAGAGCTTGATTAGGTCAAGAATATGTTCTATAAGCTTTGTTCTCTCACACTACCAACATTTTCCACACATTTTCTCTTCAATCCGCATACATTTCTTAACTCCTTCCCTGTTAGCCCTTGGTTATTCTCAAGTGAAATGCTTTTTCTATGCATCTTGCAATTGTATGTATGATCAATCATCTCTTATGAAGCATGGATAACCTTTCATGGAATTGTTGTTGTAATTAGACAATTGCCATTGTGAGAATAATCATTTAATTTGTATGGAAGTAAGTCTTTTTCATATTATTTGACTTGGTATTGTAAACTTGTCTTTGCAAGATTCTCTCGGGGAAACAATAGAACTGTGATGATAGGTAGAGTTGTACAACATCATAAATCATTTGGCACTATCAATATATTGCTTATAGAATACTTTATGCAAGTAAAATGGAATGTGTAATGACAATTGGTCTCAAATTCAAATATGAATATAAGTACATTATACACAAGAAGATAGTATCTATTCTATGATTTAAAGAACCCAAAATAAGAAAATTAATAGGTTCCATTTGTTTACTTGCTCTTAGACACTTGTTTAATCGGCGACCCTAATGTCTTGAACCAGCAAAAACTCCCGAAGAGAGATCGGTGTTGATTTCTTTGCCGACGCAAGACATGGACTATCGAGTGAGTTTTCTATCTGTGCCGAGATTGATCTCTCACCATGGGTTGGCTCCGGTGGTCATCACAAAGAGTCTCTCACGATGGTACATTTCAATGAATATTTTTTTTAATAAAAATTGCATTGTTTCATTGCAATTTTGACGAAACCCACCAATGAATCACCGAAAATGTCCGATGAAGTTGCTATAGCTATGGCGAAGGCTTCGTCATAACTCCTTGTCCATTTCATCACAATTTCGACGAAGGCCACCAATGAATCACATAAAAGGTCCAAAGAAGTTGCTTAGCTGCGATGAAGGCTTTGTTGTAAGTCCTTGCCCATTTCATCGCAATTTCGATGAAGGCCACCGACGAATCACATAAAAGGTCCAACGAAATTGCTTAGCTGCAACGAAGACTTCGTCGTAACTCCTTGCCCATTTCGTCGTAATGGCAATGAACTTCTGGTGTTGTTTGGATGCTTCGAAAGAGCCATTGCAATTGCATTTTGGTTGTAATTCATTAGTGGATACATGAAGTTTTCATCAATATTCTGACGAACATCCGAGTCATTTTATGATGTCAACGACCGACGAATCTGTGCCGTTATTTCGACGTTTAATTCGTCATCAAAATTGTGATGAAAAAATAGCGACGAATTTTTTTTCGTCAATTCGTCGATTTTCTGACAAATGTTTGTCGAATGACTGACGAACGTTCGTCGAAAAATGGAGTCAAATTCAGTAGTGAATGGGATCAAAGGGTCCTGGGTGAAGATATAACTAATTCAGTAGTTGTGAAGAAAGTTCCAAGGACTCTCCCCAGTAGCTTTATTCAAAGGTTTGAACAATTGAATAAGACAAATATCTAAAAATGATAACTATGGAAGAACTATTTGGATCTCTCACCACCTATGAGATGAGGAATGAAGTTCAAGGTACACATAAAAGAGAAGCTTATTTCAAAGTGGTGAAGAAAGAAGGAAAATTTGGTTCACATAGTGAATTTGAGGAAGAAGTAAACTTTGTGAGAAAGCTCAAGAAAGGATCAAACAAGTATAAAGTAAAGCTACCTTTCAAATGTTTTAATTGTGGAAGAATTGGTCATTATGCATCTAAATTTCCCTTTGGAGAAAATGAAAGTACAACAACAAATGGTTCAATTTTTTTTTTCAAGAGGAACCTTCTCTCCAAAGAAGAATACTACTCCTCAGATGAAGGAGATCACTTCACATTAGATGATGATGGAGAAGAATCCCAATTCATGACCACTGTGATCTCTGGATGTTCAAGAAAAAAATTTGATGAAGAAGAAGGTGAACTTGTCTCTGTTCTTGAAGACCTTGAATTTGCAAGGAAAGAGAAAAAAAGGCAAAAGGCCCTGATTGAAGCCAAGATAAATGACTACATAAATCTCAAGAAAGAAATCCTTTACTCAAAAAGGAGTTGGAGAAATAAAAGTATGGAAATCTGGAAGATGATATCAAACCTTAAGAAAGATCTCACTATGCAAGAAGTGTTACCAAAAATAGGTTTAAGACAGATTAGTAAAGTGGAATGATAGATTGATGACTGGTGACAAAAGAAAATTCATCAATGTAGTTAAGTGGAATGACATATCAGTAAAGTTTGGAGATAATTCATCAACAAAGATATGTGGAAAGGGCACCATAAGTATTGATGAAAAATCCAAGCCATAAGATGTTCTCTATGTTGAAGGTCTCAAGAATAATCATCTTAGTGTAAGCCAGATGTGCAGTAGGGGATATAATATTATATTTCATGATTAGGGGTGTGAAATTAGAAGAGAAAATTCTAGAAAATTGGTGGTAGAAAGAGCTAGGATAGAAAAAAAATTGTACAACCTAAAGGGTGTTAATGAGAGAAGTTGTCTTCTAGGATAGAAAAATGAATGCTGGTTGTGGCACAAGAGAATGTGACACATCAAATTTCATAACCTTGAAGATCACTCCATGCAAGCAGTGAGAGCTATGCCAAATATTGTCAAGCTTGTAAGCACCCTGTGTAAAGAATGTCAGATTGGGAAGCAAACAAGGATAAGATTTAAGACCAAGGAGTATTCTTCCACAAAACCATTGGAACTAATTCATACTGATTTGTGCAGACCTACCAGAACAAAGAGTCTTCAAGGTGAAAGGTATTTCATGTTACTCATTGATGATTTCCCTAGAATGACATGGGTTACATTCTTAAAATAAAAATCAGAAGCTTTCAATAGGTTTAAGATTTTCAAGTCAAGGGTTGAAAATGAAATGAATGCTAGAATCAAGTGTTTAAGGTTTGATAGATGTGGCGAATTCACATCAAACGAGTTTGAGGAATTCCGTGAGGAACATGAGATAAAGAGACATCTATCTACTACTAGAACTCCTTAGCAAAATAGAGTATTAGAAAGAAAGAACATAATGCTTCAGGAGATGGAAATAACTATGTTGAATGAAGCCAAGATGCTCGATGTATACTGGAAAGAAGAAGTGCATACCATTGTTTACATTCTTAATAGAGGTTGAAGCTGAGTGGATAGCACCAAAAATCCTTATGAGCTTTGGTATGGAAGACCAATAATTGTCAAGTATTTCAAAATTTTTGGAAGCAAATGTTTTATCAAAAGAGATAAGGATGGCTTGGGAAAATTTGAGTCAAGATTCGATGAGGGAATCTTTCTTAGATACTCAACTAGGAGAAAAGCCTACAAGTGTTACAATGAAAAGTTGATGAATATTGTTAAAAGTGAAAATGTTAGAGTTGATGAAGAGTCACATTAAAATGAACATGAGCAAGAAGACTGTTAGTCTGATGAACCTGCCTGCTCAGAGGGAGAAGAAGAAGAAATGATAGAAAAGAAGAAGCACAAGAGAAAGTCCCCAAGACTCCTACCAAGTATGTTCAAAAGAATAATTCAGAAGATTAGATAATTGGAGACAAGAATGAAGGTGTGCAGACCAAAAGGAGATTTGCAAGATAAAATGAACATGTAAATTTCTCTCTGTTATCAAAAATAGAACCTAAGGCTTTTGCTGATACTAGTAAGGATGAAGGATGGATTCATGCAATGGAAGAAGAACTAAATCAGATAGATAAAAATAAGACTTGGGAATTGGTGCTAAGACCTACATAGACAAGAATGTGATAGGAACAAATTGGGTGTTTAGAAACAAACTAAATGAAGATGGAGATATGGTGAGAAATAAAGCAAGGCTGGTGTGGAAAGGTTATTCACAGGTGGAAGGAATTGACTTTCAGGAAATATTTTCTTCAGTGGAAAGAATGGAGGCAATCAAAATGTTTCTTACATTTGCAGTTCACAAGAACTTCAAGGTGTATCAATGGATGTGAAATCCGCTTTCTTGAATGATGACTTGGAATCTAGGAAGTGTATATAGAGAAACATGATGGATTTTAACTATCAGAGGGTCCAAAAATGGTATGAAGACTTAAGAAGGATTTGTATGGTCTAAAACAAACCCCTAGGGCTTGATATGCAAGGTTGGACAAGTACCTACTCCACTAGGGCTTCAAGAAAGGTACCACAAATAGAAATCTATATATTAAAATTGAGGATGAAAGAATTCTAATTGTTGTTGTGTATGTTGATGATATAATCTTTGGTGGGAATGATGAAATGTGGAAGAATTTTGCTGAAGAGATGCAGAAAGAGTTTGAAATGTATATGATAGGTGAGTTATCATTCTTTATTTGAATCCAAATCTCACAGTCAGATAATGGTATCTTTATCTCTCAAGAAAACTATGTCAAGGAAACAATGAAGAAGTTTGGTATGGAATATTGCAAACAAGTGAGTACTCCCATGGTATTAGGTTGTCATTTGAGAAACGATGATAAGTCACCTAAGGTTGATCAGAATCTATATAGGTTTATGATTGGGGGCCTATTGTACTTAACAACATCAAGGCCTAATATTATGCAAGTTGTCTACTTGGTTGCAAGGTTTTGAGCTAGTCCAAAGGAAACTCATGTAAAGGAAGTCAAGAGGATTTTCAGATATTTGAAGAGCACTTTGGATTATGGACTTTGGTATCAAAAATATGATAACTTTTCTATAAGTACACATACTGATGTTGATTGGGCTAGGAGTTTTGATGATAGAAGAAGCACCAGTGGTGGAGCTTTCTTTTAGGGAGATAGATTGGTCTCTTGGTTTAGTAAGAAGCAAGTCTCATTATCCTTATCAACAACATAAGAAGAGTATATATCTACAACATCATGTTTCACCCAAGAGTTATGGATGAAGAAAACGTTGAAGGATATTAAGGTGATGTATGATGAACCCATTCCTATTTTGTGTGATAACACAAGTGCCATCAATGCTTCAAAGAATCTAATGATACATTCTAGAACCAAGCATATATCTATCATATATCACTTCTTAGGAGAGAAAGTTCCAGATCACGAAGTAAGATTAGAGTATGTTCCTACAAAGGAACAAGTTGCAGATATATTTACAAAGGCACTTTCAAATGACACCTTTGAATATCTCAAATAACAGTTAGGGTTTGTTGCGCCTCCTTATTCTAATTAGATGCATAGATGATGCATCTGTTTAGGGAAGCAATTCAAGACATATTTTTATCCTTGGATTGATACAGGCTACCTCCTAGGGGGATCAGGTAGAAGGATGTTAAGGTTTGTGCAGTCAGGGGGAGCTTGTGTGTGGCTACAAATAAAATTGAAGACTACTATCCCTTTTCCCTTGATGTCAAAAGGGGAAAAAATTACATATTAGGTCAATGTTACCATCAATGCGAAAGGTGGAGATTGTTGCAAGGTTGTTTCAGGTGTTGTCATTGATGTCAACATAATGGAGATTGTTGCAGGTATTTTCATTGATGTCAACAAAGTGATACTGTGTGGACGGTTGCATATGTTGCAATCAGTATGTTGATTAGAAGTGTTGAGTATGACGATGGATGTCATGATCTTGCTATACAAAGTTGTCATATGCTTCCTTCTACTCATGAATAGGTGAATTATGTTGTGAATGTTGCATTAACTGTCTATTGATGTAAAATATATAAAATATTTTCTTGTAGTTAGTCGCTTAGGAAGTTGTACTGAAGATGCTTCGGAGAATGCTATCCATTTCTTTGATTTAAAGATGTGGTCTTGCAGTTTGTAATTTAGTCAAATACAAGTGTGAAGTATGTATGTTCCTATTTTCATAACATAGAAGTTACTATAGAAGTTTCCAAATATAGTAGTGTGAAGACTGTACTGTCACAATCAGGAAGGTTCAGAGAAATGCTCCACATTTTTCTGCTGTTGATTTTGTGGTCTTGCAGTTTGGAGGATGAGCTAAAATTTCCTATATGTTCTCTCATTTCACATTTCAGGTCTTAAGATGTGCTGCAAGTATGGTTTTAAATATTCTATATGAAGACTGTGTTTGTCTAGGTTTGCAAGTGTTACTGGGTCCAATGTCTGTTTTCCTGTGCTAACATAATGTTGTGTAGAGTTGTAAAAGGAGGGCATGGAAATGTTTTTAAATATCATTTAATGCTTGTAATGTGATCCACATGATGTTATCTGGCCTCTTCGATATCATTTGTGATCTAGAGTTAATATTTGAAGGGTTAAGTGTTTGCTGGGCTGACCTAGTATACTATTTTGTTTGTGCCAAGTCTTTGTTGTGTGCGTCAACATGGGATTGTGTGTAGAATTAAAATAGGTCCTACTTATCTCCTAGCTTGGATCACTGATCCAGGTGGATCTTCTGAACCTAAAAATTGAAGTGTTCCCATTTCTTCCAGAAGTAGTGCCATGGCGTAGAGCTCAGAATACTGAATCCGGTGCAACTTGAACGGGCGAAAAAGGATTCCGTTTGCTCAAGTTACGTGCAGTCAAAGTTGGGTCAACCCTTGGACAGAGGAGCTGTCAGAAGGCGAAAATTTGATGGACTTAGAATCAGCCCAAAGCAATGTCACTTTAAAGGGCTCGATGACACGAACCTAGTGATGTTTGTTTCATCAAAATTCGAGTCCGTATGTGTGAGATATCGCGGGTCAAACTTTGGTCAAAGGCCGGTCAACTCAGCTATAGGGACGAGAAAAAGGATGAAATTTTGACATCCTCAAAAATGATCAAGGTCAGCCTCATCACGAAGGTCTCATCGTCACGATTCCAATGATGTTCGTTTCGCACAAATCGGAGCTCATATGCACAAGATATAGTCGGTCAAAGTCTCAGTTGACCAAGGTACCATGTGGTGCAGTTGATGACATCATCATGATGACTTGGCAGATGAGACATTGTACAGATGCTAAGCTGGACCAACCAGATGCTGACACGTGTGAGTCGGTACAAGCTGACGTGGCTCGTGACGTTGCAGATGACGTCATCAAGGTCAGTGAATCTAGCGTCGACACGTGTCCTCTTGATGACGTGTAATGATGACTGGACAGTCCCGTAGCAGGTGACATGGAGGTTGACTTGGTAGTTGACTGGTTCCTTGGGCGAATGATAGCTTGACACATGGCATGATCGGGGCTGTACACGTCTCCTTTGAATATTCCTCTGTCGGCGAATTTGTTATTTTTAACAAAATTGTATGAGAAGTTGAACCCATGACTTCTACCTCAGTATTTCACTATTCCAACCGTTTCACCAGCTCCGCTGACTTTATTATCTATGTGTGTAAGTTTTATTTTGTTATTAAGAAGTTTCTAAGCATGTGGTAAAAAAATAGAAGGCAGTGGGTGTGGAACCCCGAACCGCTGGGCCCCTAAAAGGTTGTATAGCCGTTGCACCGCTCGCGCGGTTTCTAAGATGTGGGACGAGTTTTTAATAACTCTTAACAAGGCCCAAAAACATAAACTAAATAACCATTTTGGTTATTAGTTATGTGTTAAAATTGAATATAAACAAAAACCACCTAAGACCCAATAGCCCGAATAAACAAAATAATAGGGGCTCAAACAAAATACAAATGGAGTTTTATAAAGGGGGTTATTGTCTTTTTATTATAATGGGGGAATTGGTTTTTATTTTTCCATTTAAGGGGAAAATTCCAAAATTGTTGGTTTTAACCAAATAGGCCCAACTTCAAGTATAAAAGGGAGACTAGGAGAGTCTTCCTCACTCATCCAACTCAACTCAATCATCCATTAGTTGATTGTTCTCCTTTGTATCCTTTTCTCTTGGCCTTTGAGAGCCTTTTTGTGAGAGAATTTGTAGAGGGAATTAGGAGAATATTTGAGTTGGGTCCATGAATGTTGTTCTAATCTTGTAGTAGATCCTTTAGGCAGAGTCAATTTCCTTACTCTTTGTTAATCATCCCTAGCCTTGAGAGCTTTTGAGAGGGGTGTGAGTGAGAGACTTTTTTTGTATGACTTTGTGGAAAGGCTACAAGATATTGTAAAGTAGTGTTTGCAAGAGGCTCCAGTGGAGATTGTACTACGATTTAGAACATTTCAATAGATTGGTCACTCAGTTGAGCTCGACCCAGAGACGTCACATTTGTGCGAACTCCGTAATCAAATTGGTGTCTTCTTATCTCTCTCTTGGTTCTATGTTTTGAATTCTCTCTGTTTAATGTTCCTACTACTCCACTGTTGATGTCTTTATGCCTTTGTTCATAATCACTTAAGCAACATTTGTCATAGATCCCTTCCGCTTTACGGATCAAGTGGTATTAGAGCTTGTTTGGCTAGTTTTGCAGGAGTGATTGTGAGTCATTTTTCATTTGGTGGACATTTGGAGTTTGGAGCAAAGATGGCATCAGAGAAGGGTGAATCTTCAAGGATGACATTGACCCCATCCATGGTGGATGATTTCATGTCAATGAAAGGCATGGTTGAAGAACTCTATCGAGACCATTGAGAGAAGACTAATAGGATCAAAGCTGCTCGGGAAGATGGGGTTCAGAGGAGGAGATGGACAATCCTCTAGAGCTCAAAACTTCTGCAACCACTCTAGTATCAGTGGACATTGGGAGGTAAAGTGTTGGAAGCTACATCCAGAGCTTCATTGTCAATCAAGGTCTACTAAGAGACCCAACCACCAGAAATTTGAGGAGACGAAAGCAGAGCTGGTAGTAGCTACCACTTCTGAGGCAGTCCCAGGAGAAATTCAACCGTAGCCTGAGCAACCTGTGAAAGAGAGTTCCTTTGAACAACTTTGTAGGAGCTGGGAACAATGCTCATCAAACTAGTATATCAGCTTGTGTGTGTTTATTGCATCTTTTGTAGTGTGATGAGTATGTTGATAAGCTAGTATTGTTTTGTGAGCATTGAAACTCTGAATCAAATTGTTTGTAACAATTTTTATGAAGTTGTATTTCTCTAGAGGTTGAGATTTTGTAAGGCTCTTGAAGCCACATCTCTTGTAATCTAGAAAGGAGAATACTGTGTAACTTCTCATTGCAGGGTTTTTAAGGACTTGTACCAGCAGTTTTCAAGTGCGAAGCTTCAGTTGAAGAGCACTTCCCAGCTTAAGAGTTGCTGAGAATGGTCAATAGTGACCTTGCATGTTCTCAACTTGAAGACTCAGTTGAGGCCATTTTGAGGATACGTCTAAACTCAGTTGAAGTTCTTGAAGGATGTTATCAATGACCTAATTGCTTCAGATGAACGTGACCCAAGTCATATGGTGGAGCCTTGAATCAACTATTCCAAAGTACAAAGGTGAAGGAATATTTCAGGCTGAGGCTCAGATACCATGCTTGAGCAGTTGGAGGAGCAACAGAAGCATGCCAGAAAGAATGGTGAGAGATGCAGAATGTGAACCACCCCATGAGAAGCACTGAGAGACAGGTTTACCATACTCAATTTTTCTTCTTGCTTTGGGTATGTTAAGTTCCATTTTAAACTACATTGTGATGAGTTGTGGATTCCATGTTGCCGAAATGTAAGACCCCTTTAGAGGGCAGATGTGGCGATAAGGACAACTCTTGTTGATAGTACATTACTGAAGTGTAAGACCTCAATAGGAAGATGTGGCAGTGTCTATGTTCTACTGATTTAGATCGTGGCGAGTGGCAAGATGCTGAATGGAAGATGTTTTTGAAGGAACTATAAACTTTTGGAGGACCAAAAGTTCTTCAGTGGGGAGGTTTGATCCAGGTGGATCTTCTAAACCTGAAAATTGAAGTGTTCCCATTTCTTCTAGAAGTAGTGCCATGGCGTAGAGCTTAGAATACTGAATCCGGCGCAACTTGAATAGGCGAAAAAGGAGTCTGTTTGCTCAAGTTACGTGCAGTCAAAGTTGGGTCAACCCTTGGACCAGGGGGCCGTCAGAAGGCAAAAAGTTGATGGACTCAGAATCAGCCCGAAGCAATGTCACTTTAAAGGGCTCGATGACACGAACCCAGTGATGTTTGTTTCATCAAAATTCGAGTCCGTATGTGAGATATCGCAGGTCAAACTTTGGTCAAAGGCTGGTCAACTCAACTACAGGGACGAGAAAAAGGATGAAATTTTGACATCCTAAAAAATGATCAAGTTCAACGTCATCACGAAGGTCTCATCGTCATGATTCCAATGATGTTCGTTTCGCGCAAATCAGAGCTCATATGCACAAGATATAGTCGGTCAAAGTCTCAGTTGACCAAGGTACCATGTGGTGCAGTTGATGACGTCATCATGATGACTTGGCAGATGAGACATTGTACAGATGCTAAGCTGGACCAACCAGATGCTGACACATGTCAGTTCGTACAAGCTGACGTGGCATGTGACATTGCGGATGACGTCATCAAGGTCAGTGAATCTGGCGTTGACACGTGTCCTCTTGATGACGTGTAATGATGACTGGATAGTTACATAGCAGGTGACATGGAGGTTGACTTGGTAGTTGACTAGTTCCTTGGGAGAATGATAGCTTGACACATGGCATGATCGGGGCTGTACACGTCTCCTTTGAATATTGCTCTGTCGGCGAGTTTGTTATTTTTAACAAAATTGTATGAGGAGTTTAACCCGTGACTTCTACCTCAATATTCCACCGTTCCAACCATTACACCAGTACCACTGACTTTATTATCTGTGTGTGTCAGTTTTATTTTGTTATTGAGAAGTTTCTAAGCATGTGGTAAAAAATAGAAGGCGGTGGGTGTGGAACCCCGAACCGCTGGGCCTCTAAAAGGTTGTATAGCCATTGCACCACTCACGCGGTTTGTAATATGTGGGACGGGTTTTAAATAACTCTTAACAAGGCTCGAAAACATAAACTAAATAACCATTTTGGTTATTAGTTATGTGTTAAAATTGAATATAAACAAAAACCACCTTAGACCTAATAGCCCGAATAAACAAAATAATAGGGGCTCAAACAAAATACAAATGGAGTTTTATAAAGGGTGTTATTGTTTTTTTATTATAATGGGGGAATTAGTTTTTATTTTTCCATTTAAGGGGAAAATTCCAAAATTGTTGGTTTTAACCAAATAGGCCCAACTTCAAGTATAAAAGGGAGACTAGGAGAGTCTTCCTCACTCATCCAACTCAACTCAATCATCCATCAGTTGATCGTTCTCCTTTGTATCCTTTTCTCTTGGCCTTTGAGAGCCT
The DNA here is from genome assembly GCA_007258455.2 of Sequoia sempervirens. NCBI lineage: Eukaryota > Viridiplantae > Streptophyta > Pinopsida > Cupressales > Cupressaceae > Sequoia > Sequoia sempervirens. The sequence continues at coordinate 14,547 of VDFB02111866.1, forward strand.
TTTTGTGAGAGAATTTGTAGAGGGAATTAGGAGAATATTTGAGTTGGGTCCATGAATGTTGTTCTAATCTTGTAGTAGATCCTTTAGGTAGAGTCAGTTTCCTTACTCTTTGTTAATCATCCCTAGCCTTGAGAGCTTTTGAGAGGGGTGTGAGTGAGAGACTTTTTTGTATGACTTTGTGGAAAGGCTACAAGATATTGTAAAGCAGTGTTTGCAAGAGGCTCCAGTGGAGATTGTACTGTGATTTAGAACATTTCAATAGATTGGTCACTTAGTTGAGCTCAACCCAAAGACGTAGTCATGTTTGTGGCGAACTCCGTAATCAAATTGGTGTCTTCTTATCTCTCTCTTGGTTCTATGTTTTGAATTCTCTCTGTTTAATGTTCCTACTACTCCACTGTTGATGTCTTTATGCCTTTGTTCATAATCACTTAAGCAACGTTTTTCATAGATCCCTTCCGCTTTACAGATCAATCACATTCAATTTCCTTTTCTCGTGGATGTTTTGAGCCAAATTTCTTATGGCCGTTGCACGTGTCATGTCATATGTTTCATTTTGGCCAACAAGGAGAAATTTTTTGAAGACTACGAAGGATATAAATGGAAGATCAAGTGTGTGGTCAAGGTGGTTGAGGTGAGTATCGAGTGTTCAATATGAAGTGTTGAAGGTAGTGAGATGAAATTAGAAGTGTGCTGAAGGTAATGAGATGAAAGAAGAAGTGTGTGAGTGATGAAGGCAGTGAGCCGGAGGTAACATAAGTGTTGTGGTGGCAGTTGATCATCTGAATTCATCAAGTGTTATATGTTGAGGTTGTATCCTCCTTCTGTAAGTGTTGTAATTGATAGGGAGTTATAAAATTCCTTTGGTTGAAGCATAAAATTGTGTTGTAAATCCTATTTTATTTTTGTGAGGTTGGTTTTGGATAGTAGCTCCAAGCAACTTTCTCACCGTGGTTTTTCCCTTGTGAGGTTTTCCATGTAAATTTGGTGTTGTGGTTGTGTGCTTGTGCTTTGAATGCTTTATCTAGTTAAAGTAGTAATAAATTTTGATTGATAAAATTGAATTGAATTATTTTGAGGGATATACTAATTCACCCCCATTTTAGTATATCTATGTGTTCTAACAAATTAAATGACATGAGGACTATAACAACCCCTGTCAATGTTTGTGCTAATTAGAGCTATATTGAGTTTAAAATTCCTCACTCCTTGTAGAATGTAAGTGAATTCTTTGTGAACTTTTTGGAAAATTTATGAATTATATTGTTGCATATAGATCTTTTACTATGAGTAGCTTTTGAATTGATGTGAATTTTATTTGTGTTTGGAATTGAGTGAGGTGTATTTGAATCTCTACATGAAATTGATTGGTATATTTTTGAGCTGAGCTTAAGAATGAGTAGTGTTGAATTCCTTGTTTGGATTGTTCTTAGCTCTATTTTCTAGTAGATGGTTGGTTTTTTAATTAGTCCACCGACTATGCTTATTATTTCTTGTATTGCTCTTGTTTTTCCTTGGTCTTGTGATCATGTTTCTTAGTGTTCTAGCATTATTTTAGCATTTATTGAAGTCTTGAAGACACAAAATCCATGTTATTGGATAAGGTGAAGGCACACATCATGTCATTTAGATGTGGTTTTCGTAGCTACACTTATGTTTGACATAACATAGGGGGATGATGGCACATTAGTAAGTGATTTGGAACATATTATTTAAATTTATTATATTATATTTATATCTATATCTAGTTGTTTTTCTAGTTGAGGTTAACCTGGTGGTTATAAGAGTTTCTCCTTGGTAGTTTAGAGGTTTTCTTAGCTTAGTGCTACAAGGGATGCGGTTCTCATATGAAGAATTGGCTATCTTGTGTATTATATTTTGGGAATACTTAGTGTTTGAGCCTTGTAGAGGTTCTTTGTTTCCTTATTGATCATGGTTTCATGATATTTTTGGGTGTCTAACCCTTAGGTTGGTCATAGTTGAGCATCATTGTGGTGTATATTAGAGTTTTTCTCCTATGTTTTTGTGTAGTTGTCTCCTTGGATGTTTCCTTGTGAGTTTGGGGTTGCTAAGCATTTCTTGTTGATAATTCCTGCATTTTTAATAGGTTGTTGCCTAGATTATTTCCTCTAAGAATGCCTAAGTTGTTCCTAGTTCTATGTTGAGAAGCTAATGGGTTGAGAAAATCCTCACTTTTCTAGGTAGTACATGAGGGAGAACCTCATATAGTGAGACCATTTTTGGAAGTGTGTCACACTCTTGGTGAGATTGGTGGTGAGGTAGTGTTAGCTCCAACCTTGTGGGATGGTTTTCTTCATTGGAATTTGAGTTGTAGCTTTGAGGATTAATGCCTTGGTCTTGGAAGAGGCCATAGGAAGTGCAAACTTGTATTCATTAGGCTCATGAAGAGCTAAATTTTGTATGGTTGGGTTCTTTTCATTGGCTAAGTGAGTGGTTAGGTGGATTTACTAGTAGTGACACTATTCTTGGTTTTCTTGTGGTTAGATCTTGCCCCCAATTATAGTGGTAGATGGAGGAGGGAGTGTTGTGATATTTGAGGTGGTTGCTCACCTAGTGGTTGATGTTCTCCTAGATTGTGTGTCTTTAGAGATGGTTGTGTTGTGTGTTTGAATCCTAAACTTCGTGATAGTCTAGAGGGTTGATCTTGTGAGATCTGTTGATTTTGAAAGGTCAAGTACCACATGTTCTCATTCTTATTTTGTGTAGGCTTCCATGAGTAAGACTGATCTTAGTGGGAGAGGATGTAATGCCACCCCAATTTCTTCCTCGAGATTTCTTGGTTTTAGCATTATTTTTAATTATGTATCAAGGGATGCATAGGTCATGCTTGTGTTTATTGCCTTAAGTGCTATATGGTGTGTTTGGATTACCCACATGTTCTGAGATGACATTCCTCAACATGTTGGTTGTTGGTGTTTTGGTTACATTATGTTGCATGTATGGTAATGTTCCAAGTTCATTGTGAGGACTTGATGTATTTTATTACTATTGTATTCCTCAAGATGTATATGTTATGCTTTAGATGCTTAGTTATCGTAGTGATTTACTTCATGGTTATCAATATATGGATCATGATTATATGTTTTATATGGTATTAAACCCCATTGGATGATTTTTATGTGCTTCAACTATTATATATATTACACAGGAATGCTTGACATATTCATTGAGTGGATATAGGTATAAGGTTATTTCTCTACCTGATATGCAAGTTTGAGTTATTCCCCAACAATGGTTAATAAGAGATGATACTTTGGGATATTATGTTTGGTAACCTCTGTTATGCTCGATTGAGTGTGAGATGAGCCTTGTTTTCCATTCTAGTTTTGGATTTGAATTGGTGGAAATTCAAGATTTGATGTGTTGTGGAAAACTAGTTATTGCATGAGTTGTATTATGGTTGTTTATTTCCTGATTATGCAATTGTATTTTTAAAGATTACACCTTGCATTTGAATAATGATTGTTACATTGGGAATTGGGAAATTGGGAATCAAACAAAAGGGAAAGAAGTTATTTAAATGCATTAGAGAATATATTTTATTTTTTCAATCAGTTAAAAGTGTTATTGAAAAAAATCCTTTAGCTTAGGAAAATTGATTAAAATATTTCAATTGGTTGAAAAAGGATTAAGCATTTGAAAAAGAGAAAATGATTTAGACATTTTTAAATTAACAAGTTGTATATGATAAAAAGGAATATGAAAAATGAAGAAATAAAATAAAGTCAAAATAAAAATAGAAATGAAAAAAGGGCATAAAAAAGGTTTGTTTTGTTATTCCATTCTTAAGTTTTTAAAAACTCTCTCCCTCTCAAACCTTCTCTTCTCAAATTGGAAATGGATGGATTTGCATGAAATGGTTTGGATTTTGGATTTCTTGGGTTGGGATGAGGATTGGAAAGGGAAGGATTGAAATATGGTTGCATTGCATATGAATTTGCATCCTCAAATTGAAGGAAAATTGATAATTTTGTGTGTGGAAACTTGAGGTAATTGTTTCCCATTTCTCCATGTTTTAAGTTCTTTCCTTGGTTTTTTTACATGCTTACCATTAAGGAAGCATAACTTGGCCTCCATTTTAGTTTCAATTCATGCATTTTGAATTAAAAATTTAATTATTTCAATTTTTTTAAAAAACTCTATTTTGTGCCCTTATTATGGTAAAATTTTTTCAAAATCTCTAAAATATGAATTTTATGTGAAAAGTGTGGTGTTGTGTATTTTGGACCAAAGGGTATACTTAGAATTTTGAAATTCAATTTTTTATTTTTCAAGCATTCAACCATGGAGTTTGGAATTCTTTATGGTTTTTCAATGTGCATTATTTATAGAAAATTTGAAATTGTGAGCGATTTTGAATGAATTTTAATGCAAGAAAAGAAGTCTCATTATTATTTTTGGATTTAGAATCTCTTGATACCATGTTGGTTTTTATCCCCCAACATTTTATATTGAAATCTATGTCACACCCAAATAGTGAATCAGTGTGATGAACCTAAGATTTGAGATAAAGGGTGTAGGAAAGGAGTGGCTCTTGACATTGGTAAAGACACAAAGGGGCTTGAGGATATGATGGGTGAAGATTTTGTTAATTAAATGATAACTAAAGGCATTGGATAATTAAAATAATCAAGATAATTATTCCTATGGCATAGCCAAAGTGCTTTTATAGGACTGGTATGAGCATAAAAGGCATGCCTGTTCGAGGAGTGTTGGCTCTTGCTAGTTGGGTTCGTTGTGTGGGTGAGTTGATTATTTTAGGATGTATTTGTTTTAAATTAATTTCTTAGGTATTGGGTATTATACATGCAACATGTAAAATGAATAATCTTTTTCAATAAGGAAAACAAGAAATTAATAGTTTGACGTAATGAAAAATCATCTTTAGACGAAACTTTTATTCTAGATAAACATGAAAATATTCATAGTAAAAAATTAAAGTCAAACATCTCCTTGGAGTGTGTTTTCAAAGTAGTTTATTTTCTATATATGATTTTATCTTTATTTTATCTAAGTGGGTGGTAGTGAATGAAGAATTGTATGGAGAAACTAGATCTAGAAAGGGTTATGTATTCACTTCTATAATTACATAAAACATAGAATCAAATAGAACCACATGTTTATATACTCCAAGTTCTCCCTCAATTTGATCCTATAGATACAAGGTATGCAGGCATTTTGGTTAATGAAGGATGTTGCCAATACATAGGTCCAAAGAATATTGTGAGGTTCTATAACTCAAGCATAAGTAAACTGAGATATAAATATGAATGAAATTAATACTTAGAAGAATCCATGGGGTAGATTACTTGTACCTGATGAGTATGCCAAAAATTAAAGTATGGTATAAGATACTTTATATATATTTCTTAAATGGAAAAATTCCTTCCCAAAATAGTATGGGCATACTATGGTCTTTTAGCGACTTAGGACGTATTTGGTCACAATGAGTCTTTGTCTCTAGCCAAAGCATTGATAATATTGTCTATCCTTATAAGCCCATATAGCTAACTATGTTTCTTATCTAAATTCTATCCCATTTTGGATAAAGGAATGATCCAAATTGGCTATGTAAAATTATCCACCCCACTTGGACAAGTAAGCCAAATGGAATAAGAGCCCAAATTGACTAATGAATTTGATTGTCTTGTATTTGACAAGATAGCTTGAACTAGTTGTTATTTCTTGAGTATTCAGTTAAGCTAAAAATAGAATTGCACATTAAATTTAATTAAATAATTTTAAATAACTAGTTATATGTACACCTAATTTCATCTTACTTTGTGATTGGATAAAATAGATTTTTATAAGACCTCGTGGGTTATTACATGTGGTATCAGAGGATTGGATTTGGAAGTTAGGCCTATGAGCTCAAGCTATGAATCGTGCGAATTTAAATTTTTTGTTGTTAATTAAGTATGATAGATAGATACATAATTCAATCTTCCTTAATAAATTAAGCTGCATATTGTCTTGGAAAGAAGTCAAGAAAGTATTAAGAGGGAGTTATGAAGTAGATTGTAGTAGAGATTATAACTTCTGAGTTTGAAACAAAATTGATTTATTAAAAACCAAGTGAATTCTTGCATAGTGGTTCTTTTGGGTAGAATTTAAAGAATATATTAATAGAAAAAAAATACTTGGTCAACTTCAATGCCATATGGAAGCAGGAATGGGATTCCATATGATTGTAAATGAGAAATAATAAAAGTAAGAATTGTTATTGGTGTTGGAGTGTTCCACTTTTTCTAAAAAATTCTTAAGACTTTAGTCTTTTTAGTTCACAAAGAAATTTTCTTTATATATTTTTCTAAATCCCTTGTCCTTATGCTTTTTTTCCCTTTGAAAATGTGCATTCTTTCTGTAACATTCTATTTTATTGTTGATTGGTTTTCTAGATTCATTCACTTAAGGTTATGGTTTAATCCCTTTGTATATTGTTATATCACTAGCCCCTTTGTTTGTACTTACCAATGATTGTCCATGTTTGTATTGTTAGTTCATGCCGGGAACTATTGCGGAGCCTTCAAATCGTAAACAGTGATTAATGCAATTTACATTGGTCAATCAGGATTCAAATTTTTTCATGTTTTATTGAGTAGTGCTTAGTCGGGAATGCAAATGTGCTCACTAGTTAACTACCCTGAAATTTGGTTGCCTCTTATTGGCCTCGTTCAACGATTGCAACATGTTAGTATATGGTTCTAATTTCATGAGACAAGAGAGTGCACAAATTTTGAAGGAGGCTCTGATAGCTTGGGCAGTTGGCCTCCTAATTGTGATTTCCTTTCAAATTTAAGTCTCCATTAACATTCCATGTGTCAATTTTTTTATTTTATTGTGGGTTCCATTCACATTATGATTTTAATTTGAAATATTCTACCAAATTTGTGAGCTATCAATTTGAGGCCATGTGATATAAAGTGTTAAATTGTATTTGGTAGTTCATTTAACAGTGCATTGTCCTCGAGCTAAGTTAACAAGTTTTGATTGGTATACTAATGCTTATATGTACATGTTAGGGATAAGTATATAAGGTCATGTTAATCTGTGATAGTTGGAAATGTTGTATTGCATTGCATGTCTGCTTCACATTATGACTTTCAGTATGGGTCCTACTCTCATATGCATGATGCACGATAGCCTTAGTTATTTTCCTATAAGTACGCTGATTCAGGTTCCAACTTGTTGGTGTCTTCTAAGAGGTTAGACATGTAGAAAGATGCTATTTCTTTCACAAGAAGAATTCTATAAAAATAGTGAGTTGTTGATATCTTGACATATGTTTCTAGTTAGATAATAATGCATGCCTTTCCTATAGTGTTGTGCTTCCATGTTGGCTAATATTTTGCACAATGGAATGCAAATGAAAATTTCTTATTGCATCATATAGTTTCTTTGCATCATGGTGTTAGGCTGAGTCCCACATTCATATGCAGAATACATGATGGGATAAAAGGTAAAATACTACTACATATAGTATCTTAGCTTTCAATGCATGTGGAAAAATTATTTGATGTTATTGGTCTGCTTATAATCACCTTAGGAAATGGAATTATCCTTGTGGTTAAGGTGCACAATATGTTTATTTAATGGTGCTAGGTTTTATAGTAAGAGGATAAATTTTATTCTTAGTAGGTCACTTCTATTTCCACAACTCGTTAAATTATAATTTTAAAGAGATGTATCATAAATGAGTCCATGACATGTATGATAGTCATTGATCTTCTTCATTAAAGGACATAAATAATCATAATTAATTTTTTTTGAAAGAGTTAACAACCATTCCCTTCTCTTGAAGAAGAGTTGTTGAATGCTACCTCAGAAAAAAGAAAAACCTCTTCAACCCTTCATGTCTCCAAAAAGAAAAAACTGGATACTAGTATGGGTCAAGGGTCAAAAGGAGAAACAATCTAAATTGTTGATGATTTTGAACCTGGTCATAAGAATGATAAGAGTGGAGGGTGTTCTAGCCCTATTCAATTGGAAGGGCATAAGTTTGCTCTTTTGGCGAGTGTTGGGTATAAGAATAAAGGAAAATAATAGAAAGATAAAAAGCTTGTCTTTGAGGAGAAGGATTCTTCCAATGAGGTGTTTTTTCCTCACTATGAGGAGAAAAGTTTGGAAAATAGTATGCATGATGAGGAAGATGAAAATAATAGTGAGGAGGGGGTGAATTCTAAAGAGGTAAATGTGGAGGAAATGAATGAGATGGAGATGAGCTAGGATGCAAAAAATGTTGACAAAGAAGATGAGAGGTTAGAAATTGAGCAAGATGAAGAGAATGCCATAGAGTCTCTCAAATATTTTAAAGAGTAGATAAATGACCTGCGAGTCCATGTCTCTATAATGGAATCAAAGATTGATCCAAATAATTTTATGGACAAGCTTGTGGTTATGGAAAATGATCTTCACAACATTATTTTCGTAATGGATGGTATGATGTAGAGAGTTGATTTTGGAACTGTCTTAGGCCAATCCAAGATCAAAAAACAAAGGAGAAAGAATGGTAAGAACCAAGAGGGTATTGTTTAGGATAAAGATAGCAAGGACGTGACAAAGAAGGATTGGGTGGACTCTCTTGACATGTTGATGGGGCCTCATAAATTGTCCTAACTTGAGTGATGGTTGCTTTGAATTCCTATTGTTTTCCTTTTCTATTTTGTTTTTAGATATCTTTGGATTATGTGCCTAGTTTTGTTTTGTCTAAATGCTTATTTTCATATATTTTAAGCACTTTTAGTTTGGCCTGTGTGCCTCCCTAGGTTTTAGGTGTTGGTCATGGCCTTAGTGCCAGTTTTGTTTTTTGGTTATGCTGTTTATGTTATGTACTCTACAGATTAGGTCCCTTTCTCTACTTTTTAATAAAAAACAATCATGTCATTTAACTTTTTCAATCTTCATGCATGCATTGAATATTAAAAATTGGTGAGAGTCCAAGTTGCCTCCATTTGTATCCTTTCTATGGTTATTTAGCATTCTCAACACCATTTCCAAATGAATAAATAAAGTATTAGAGCTACAATAGTGAAGAAAGCTAGCAATTAGAGATATTGGTAATGGGTAAGCCACCTATAACCACAAATTTCCTTCAATTTATAATGGTGTTGGGTTTGCATGGTCATGAATCTGGTGAAAATTTAGTTATATTATCATATACATATATTTTATCTCTATAAATCAATGGTATTATTCAATCTATATCCCCATTCTACACCCTAGGAGACATAAAATATTCAAAATGAATCACACATCTACTTAGTCTAGTAGGTCAAAAAGAAGTTTGGACTAGGATTTTTCAAACCAATTCCTTGGTTTTTCCAAGAAGTCCAATCATGTCCAAGGTAGCAATATTCTATTCAATAGATTGTAGGATAAATCCAAGCTCATTAGAGATGCCATTTTTCTATCAAATGGGTGGGATTTCTTCAAATATTGACACATTCATGCTGAGAGTCCATCCCAATGTATAATATATAGAGATTTAAAACTTAGGTAAATTAGTGGTTCCTAATAATTTTATCAATGTCAACTTGATTTTTTTTATCTATAATAGTTATGATCCCAATCCCAGATAATTAAGAAATAGAAGGGGGATATGTTATTCACACTAAACAAGAAACTGATTGAAAAGGTCTTCAATCTAAACACCATAGAAATTAAAAAGATTGACTTTGATGAATTATGTTAGAAATATAAGAAGTATATAGATAGTTATAGGGTGAAATAGCTCTTTTATCATAAACCAGTAGATTTGGCTAGAATAATAATACATGTTCCCACTAGAGAGGTTGGACCTCTCAATATAGGAACTTTTGAGGACTATCTCAAGTTGACCTACATAACACTCTACAGACGTTGGGAATCGGTTATAAATCCTAATATCTTGTAGCTTTGATGATGTTAGCTACTAATAATTAGCATAAAAATGTAAATATATAGGTTATTTAATTTTTCCTCATTCTTGGATAATGAGATTCACAAGGACATTGTGTCTTTCAATATTGATAAAAGCATCCCCTCTTTTAGATGGTATTCTTTGTGTTCAAAATATTTTTTATTTTTGAGGAAATATTATTAGGACACTAAATTCAATAGAACTCATGTTTCATTTCAAGGAAACTCTTTTTTTGTGCAAAGGTGGACTTACATATGGGGTCACATTGCTAGAATTCATACTATTTCTTTTTGTGACCAATATTTTGGGTATGTTAGTGACTAAGAGAGAAAATATTTATAGGGAATTCCCTAAATTCTTAAGATCGAGGAATTGACACTTGAGATAGGAGTTGAGCACAATTGGGGTAATTGATTTTACCATAAATATTATATTATAATTAGAGTCTATGGAGCATAGGTAAGCTCTCATATCCTTCCACTCTAGGTACATAAAAGAGTGGATTTTCTTAAGGCCATGTCTCAACTCAATAATTTAGAAATTTTTTTATTTGAGATAGCATAGGAAGGAACCTTCCTTCCCTCCAAATTTGAGGTTTCTGATTTTAGCATTCTATTTAAAGAAGGCTTAGATCTTTAGGATTCAAAAAAAATTGAGTATAAAATGAGCCCTTGACCAATAGCAAAATGTATGATCTTGAGAATTTCATTGGTAGAATTAGAAATAATGTGGGAAGATAAAGGCATGAACATGAAAATTATGAGAATGAGGACTTGATTAGTAGTTTCTTAACCAAGGAAGAGAAGGTGATTAAAAGAGAAAATGGGGAGACATCCTCATATCTAAGATGAGAAGAAAAGTAATTAAAAACAACTATAAGGGAGAAGTATTGTATATCAAAAATCTAATTTATAGGATGAAGATAATGATTGAAAATGCTAACACTTAAGGAGTGATGCCACCTAGATTCATCTAAAAAATCATCTTCATGGAAATTTTCATTGAGGAGCATGATCTAGATTTGTTGGAGGTTGAGCAACCAATTGATTGAACTCTAAGGATATTTGCTACATAAATGAGTGGTGGTCAAGAACCTAGGAGGAATTTAAAGGTAAGTAATATTTAGTTGATTATGATATCATAGAGGCAAGTGGGGATAATTCTCTTGAAGAAAGAGAGATTAAGAATTTTGTTTCATTGTCTAGGAGACAAATTATAACTATTATCCCACAAGATATAACTTTGTTGATATTTGAAGAAGGAGATTAGGGTGTAAAATATGTTAGAGCATTGTCATATGAAAATTTTCTCTCTAATAATAACTAATATTTTCTTATGAATTCAAAATATTGATAAGTAAAATGAAGAAAAATATAAGCATGCAAAGAAAAAAAGATGATAGAAACCAATAGGAAGAATGTATTCAAGAGGATTCTCCTCAAAGTGTTAAAAAAATTGATTTTCATATTGCAAACATGAACCTAGAAGAGGGAAGAAGAATAGCTAGAGACAATATTTTCTTATTATTACATGGATGGCACATCTCCTCTTCCATTACATTGGACACTATAAGTGTTGCAGGTGTTATCATTGATGTCAAAAGAGTGGTAGTGTGTGGAAGGTTGCATTATGATGAATTCCATGAGCATGTTATACATAGTTGTACTACATCTCCTATTGCTCATGAATAGGTGAATGTTGTTTTGAAGAAGTTTGGGTTTCTTCATATTGATATGGTGTGAATGTTGTATTCACTATTCCATGATGTAAAACATTGCATAATACATGAAAGAAATGATGAAAGGTTTTCAAGTAGTCAATGAATCAAGAAGTTATACTAAAGAATTTTGGGAGAATGCTCCATATTCCTCTACATTTGAAGATATGGTCTTGAGGTTTGGAAGTTAGAAAGATACAAGTGTGAGGTATACATGTTCCTAATTTTAGAACAAAAAATGTACCACAAATGTGTCCAAAGCTCTAAGTAGAGTGAAGATTGTGATACAATTAGGAAGGATCAGAGGAATGCTTCACATTTCTCTACAGTTGAATACATTCTCTTGCAGTTTAAAGAATTAGTTCAGACTATCTATATGTTCTCTCATAATTTCAAGTTTCAGGTGTTGAGGTGTACCACAAGTATGGTTTTAGATGTTCTATCTCAAGACTGTGTTTTTTGGGTTTGCAAGAGATGTTGGGTTTGGTGTATGGTTTCTTGCACTAACATGGTGTTGAATGAAGTGGTAAAATAAGTGTATGGGAATGTTTTTTAATATCATATAATGTTTGTAATGTGATCCACATGATGCTATTGGGTCTCTCTGGTACCAAATTTTGGTTTGGAGTTAATACATGGAAGGATAAATGTTTGCTAGGCCAACTTGGAATTTTGAGTTTTTTGTGCCAAATCTTTGAAGTGTCTGCCAACATGAAACTGTGTGCTAAGGTAAAATACGTCTAGATTATATCTTGGTTTGGAATGCATTTGATTCAGGTGCTTATCGTAGATGTTTTGAAGTTGACTTATTATGGTTGTTGCACATTTCATGTTTACATGTTTCATCTTTTCCAACAAGGATATTTTTTTGAAGCTTACAGAGGATATAAATGGAAGATCAAGTTTGTTGCAAAGAACACGAGTTTGTGTGTGTATGAGAATATGTTGGCAAGAGACACTGCACATGTCATCTGGTGTTGTCATTGATGGAAACCCTAGTTAGTGATTCAATCAACACTTCAGTAGTTGCTTATACTGGAAGTCAGATTGAAGTTTTGTGATTAACCGTCAAGTTAGAATAGAGCATCCGATAGAGTTGTGTATATCGGTTCATATGCAATTCTCTGTTATCATTTTGAGTTGTGGATCTCAGGGAAGATATTTTTATGTATGATCTATATTATCTTTGAAGCATAGTGCCTCGTATCAATTGATGTGAAAGTTAGAAGATCCGGTTGATTTATTTTCTATCTATCTATACAAGAAAACTGGCTAAGTGAATATAGCGTGTTGTGGATCTTCGTGTAGTAATTGTTTGAAGTGTTTTGTGCTCGAGCATGTTGTTTTGGGTCCTCACTATGTTGTGGCTGACTTTGGTTGATGTGCATTGAAAATTATATAGAGATTGAGCAGACAGTTTGTAAATATTTTATGTTTTATTGAAGCTGACATGTGGTTGATTAAATCTCTAGTCACAGATATATATAAGCGATCATTTATATCATTTAGATATATGTATGAAGTGTGTTGATGTGTGTTGCAAAAGTTAGAAGGATTGTAGAGTGATTATGCATAGTTTCACTTGTGCATAAACGGATTTGTGATCTGAATTAAAGCAGACATACCAGAAGAGCATAATTAGACAAAAGGTTAAGAAAGCGATTGATGTGCTCAATTGGAACTATAATCAGGCATTTTCATATGCTAACTTCATAGTTCATCCACTCCAGATTGTCTAATTTGTGATTGTAAGACAATGAGTCTTCTTTTTGTATCTGAGCAATGAGATCTAGGAAGTGTGCCTGAATGCATGTGCATTCCTTTTGTAAACACTTATATTTGAGTATACTCATATTGTGGATTGGCCTTCCATCGTGGTTTTTTCCCTAACAGGGTTTCCACATAAAAATCCTTGTGTTATGGTGTTATGGTTGATTGCTTTGTGTTCTTGCATCTTTCTTTTGGTTCAATATTGTAAATGGTTTAAAGATCAGGTTAATAAAGTAAAAATTTGCAAAACACTGATTCACCCCCCCCTCTCAGTGTTGCTTGATTCCAACAATTGGTATCAGAGCCTAGTTCCTTGGAAGAAGTTTTAAAGCTTGGGGAAGATCCAGGAAAGTGATTCAATGGATTCAAGCAGTCTTCAACAACTTTTGGTGGCACTAGATGATCTTGATCAGTCCAAATCCGAAGTTTGGGAATTGCAAGCAAGCCTCATGAATGCTGAGAAATTCATTCAATCATTGAAGGATAAAATCAATGAGTCAAGGGGAAAGAGAAAGGAACTTTGTGATCAGATCAAGTAGAAAGAAAGTAAAAGCATGGAAGATGAACACCTAAGTCAAGCCTTGAAGGAAAAGATAGAAGAATGTGAAAAGCTTACCAATAATAATGTTATCCTGAAGCATGAGATGTAATATATTGTGATGAGGATGACCAAGGAGATTGAAGAAAAAAAGAAGAATGAAGAGAATCTTGCTCAGTCCTTGAAAGAAAAATTTGAAGAATGCAATCAAATTACTGATGGATTCAATCAGTTGGAACTTGAATTTGAACAATCCAGAAACAATGAAGAAGAACTTGAAAGACAGATTGTTACCCTCAAAGATGAAATTGCTACTGCAAATGAATACAAGGAGAAGTTCAAGATTAGCTCAATCAAGCTTAATGAATTGATTAAAAGTTAGAGGATTGGAAGTGACAAGCAAGGTATTGGATATGAGGAAGGAGAAAACTTTGGATCTGGACAAAGGAGATTTAGGCAAGGAAATTAGATGAACAAAGTTGGAAGGTATCCAGTAAGACAACCTAATGCTCAAAGGTTCAATGGTTATTGTTTTGTTTGCAATATATTTGGTCATATGGCTACGCAATGTAGAAGCAAAATGAATCCAAGTGGTCCATCATTCTCAGGTCAATGTTTCAATTGCAATAAGTATGGGTATAAGTTAGTTGAATGCAAAAATATGTCAAACAACTTTTTCAATAGAGATGTCAGATGTTATGTGTGCAATAGATTTTTGCATATTGCTAACTAGTGAAGATCAAGAGAAAATCAAGGGAATAACTGGTCTGGACAAAGAAATGTGTACTAGAATTGCAATAAATCTGGTCACAATGCTAGATTTTGCAGAAGTAGAAAGGATCCAAAAAATCAAAGGAAAAACATGCAGAAGGATGAAAAGGGAAAAGTTACTACAGATGAGATCAAGAAGAAAATGAAGAAGACATGGGTGAAGAAGAGTCCTTCTATTGCAGAAAATGAGCCAACACCAGAATCTGGTTCTGGTAATTCCTCCGGGAATTAGTTTAAGGCCTTTGGCCTAGGGGGAGTTCTCAAGAAAATATTTTAACCCCCTTGTCGGTAGTTGGTACCGAAATGTGGTAGATATCATTGATTGTATTAGTGATGTGCAGATGTTTTGGAATCTCTTGTGGAGGATATTTGTGCAAAATTGAAGGTCCGCAGAAGAATTTTCTTTCATAGTCTGTGAAAACAGGGTATTCGGATGACCTAGGGAAAAATCATTTATTGCGATGAAAAAGTTAGGTGCATGAATGATAAAAAGTCATTTCTATCTCTCATTTGTCACATTGCATTTTGAGAAGAAGAAGTTTGGAGAGCTCTGAAGTGAACTTTGGTGAAGATTCAAGTCTGCAGGCGATTCAATGATCAAATCCTAATCCGACGAAAGGTATTTATCTATGAACTCGTGAACTTGAAAATTATGGAAATGGCTGCTCCATTGGTTTTTGATATTAAGGATAGGCCCCGTCCGAAATTCAAATGGAACCCATTCAAATCCATGATCGAGAAAAAACCATTAGGTGCATTTTCTTCCATTCTGTATAGTGTTTTGCATATCAAAGATATCAGGGCATACATTCATGTAAATGTTGAAGAATTAGGAAGCTCCTAGTTGTTTAATTTCTACACCAATCACATTGTGGGAGAAGATTTCTGTGTAAAACCTGAATTCAAAACTCTGGAGGAGAAGGAAAGAGGAAGAAGGATAAAAGCACAAGAGTCTATGTTGTTTCAGATGATGAAGAAACTAAATCTGATGAAGAGGTAAGAGAATTTAAACAAAAAGGTTCAAAAGCATCAAAAGTCTCTAAAGACAAGCCCTCCGGTGATAAGAAAGAAAAGAAGAAGGTGAAAATTAATAGATTAGGTATGTCTGTTGAAGAAGTGGAAAAATCCCTGATTAAGGATGGTAATCTTAGGCCACTCTATGAATGGTTTGACACTTTTGATAGGCCGGTCAAAGAATTCTTGAGGAAGCCACAATTAAGTATTTGAATAATTTCAATATGAATCTCATTGAATTAATGTCTGAGTTACCTAAAGGTTTGTATGAAGTCTTAGAAATGAGGAGAGTGAATGCAAGAATTGAAGAAGAGAAAATGAGAGAAAATACTTGCTAATCTGTGTTCAGTGATGCCAATGGATGAAATGAAGAAGATCCTAAGTGATGCCAAAAGGGATTTTAAGAGCAAGACAAGGGTGAACAAGTTGATGATTGGACACAATGAAGAAGTTGCAAGAGATACTAAGAAAATACTTAAGGAAATTTTGTTGAAGAACAAATATAATGTTGTTTTTGAAGAAGCTCTTAGTAAAAATGCTCCATCTGGTCTGGTAAATGAAGAAGGAAAAGAAGATGAATTTGAGGATACTCTGAATCCTTTGGACATACAAGATGCTAAAATTCCTATGGAGACTGAAGCTCTTAAATTTGTGTTGATTGAAGAAAAAGAGATTCCTGAAGCCAAGCAAGAATTTGTGGTTGAAGAGAAGAAGGATGAAGTAAAGGAAGTCATTGTGGAAGCAAGAGACACTGCCAAGGCAGTAAAGGAGTTTTTGGAAGAACAACAAGAGGAGTTTGACCTTGAACTGGTTAAAGGTCCTATCATCTTGGCCACTCTATCTCCTATTGAGAAATTGAAGGTAGCATCGTTTGCTCAGGCTAAGGCAAGGGAGGAGATTGTGAAATCTCACATTGAAGATAGTGAGTTGCTAAATCTTGCATCCGGTATTCTAGAGAAGATCATGCCTACATATGTCAAGGATTTATCTGATTCTCCATCCGGTCAACTGAAGAAACTTGTTAATTTTGTAAGTACTCACTTTGAGTCTCTTGAGAAGTCAGCTATGGATAAGGTTGAGAAGGAATTTGATGCAAACAGGTTTGGTAGATTGAAGGAAATGATAGCTAATGATAAATCTTTGTTAGCTACCTGTGTAAAGAATATTCAAGGCACTTTTTCTGAAGGTGGAAATGTTTATAAGTCATGCTTATCATTGTATAAGTTCACTAAGGATACTAAAAAGAAAATGAAGGAATATGAGAAACAATTAGCAAATATTTCTCAAGCATTTGATCCTCTAACCATTTTTGTGAGCAAGGAAGAAGGTCAAGTCATATGCCTACTTGACAAAATTAAGAGTTTGAAGCATGAAGAAGGCAGAATTGTTGAAAGGGTTTGTGAGCTTAGAGGACTAATTGGTCCTAAAATGGAGACAATGCTTAGTGCATTGAAGGAAGCACATGATGTTATAGTTGTCAGTGATCTGGTAAACTTTGAATCAACAAAGATGCAATCCTACCTATTATGTGGTCACATGACTATTTTGGAGAGTCTAAAAAATGGTTGGGACACTAGTTTGAGCTTGATAAAGAGTAATTTTGCAGACATATTCAAGTTTATGTATGTTGTAGAAACATACTTGTACATAGCAATTTTGATTTTTGGTATGCAGATTTCCCATATTTTCCATTGACGTCAAAGGGGGAGAGTGGGGTAGTGAAAAATGTCATATTCATCTCAGGGGGAGTTGTGTTTTGAAGTTTTGAAGGTTGGTAGTGTATTCATGTTGGTATTGATCCGACACTTAGTCATTTTTCACTAAGTGTTGCCATCAATGGCAAAGGGGGAGATTGTTGGCAAGAGACACTGCACATGTCATCTGGTGTTGTCATTGATGGAAACCCTAGTTAGTGATTCGATCCAGACTTCAATAGTTACTTATACCAGAAGTTAGATTGAAGTTTTGTGATTAATTTCCAAGTCAGAATAGAGCATCCAACAAATTTGTGTATATCGGTTCATATGCAATTCTCTATTATCATTTTGAGTTGTGGATCTTAGGGAAGATATTTTGATGTATGATCTATGTTATCCTTGAATTATAGTGCCTCGTATCAATTGATGTGAAAGTTAGAAGATCTAGTTGATTGATTTTCTATCTATTTGTACAAGAAAGCCGACTAAGTGAATATAGAGTGTTGTGGATCTTCATGGAGTAATTGTTTGAAGTGTTTTGTGCTCGAGCATGTTGTTTTGGGTCCTCACTATGTTGTGGCCGACTTTTGTTGATGCGCATTGAAAATTATCTATAGATTGAACCGACAGTTTGTAAATATTTTATGTTTTATTGAAGCCAACATGTGGTTGATTAAATCTCTAGTATAAGCGATCATTTATATCATTTAGATATATGTATGAAGTGTGTTGATGTGTGTTGCAAAATTCAGAAGGATTGTAGAGCGATTATGCACAATTTCACTTGTGTATAAAAGGATTTGTGATCTGAATTAAAGTAGACAGAGCAAAAGAGCAGAATTAGATAGAAGGTTAAGAAAGCAATTGATGTGCTTAATTGAAACTGTACTCAGGCATTTGCAGATGCTAACTTCATAGTTCATCCACTCTAGATTGTCTAATCTATGATTGTAAGATAGTGATTATTCTTTTTGTATATGAGTAGTGAGCTCTTGGTAGTGTGCCTGAATGCATGTGCATTCCTTTTGTAAACACTTAGATGTGGATTGGCCTTCCACCGTGGTTTTTCCCCTAATAGGGTTTCCACGTAAAAATCCTTGTGTTATGGTGCTATGGTTGATTGCTTTGTGTTCTTGCATATTTCTTTTGGTTCAATGTTGTAAATGGTTTAAAGATTAGGTTATTATAATTAGCCTTCTTATTGCTTCCCTGATTCCCATCATTTTGATCTTGAGAGTTATTGCCCCTTTTTAGATTTTTGATCTATCTGCTATTATTACCCTGATTACCTTGATTGCCTTGGTTATTTTGATTATCCTGATTACTGTTACCCTAGCGGTTACCTGGGGATTTCTTTTTGCCATATTTAGCATCTCTACTTTTTCTATAGTTTGCAACCTGCTGCATTTTATGTTCCTGTTTAAGTGCCAATTCAAAGGCTTCATCCATGGTAGCAGGTCTATGCATGTCCACCTCATTTCCAATTTGATGCCTAAGCCCTAGAATAAATTTTTGAATCCAAAATCTCTCATCATGCTGGTACTAGGGTACGTACTTAAGAAAGTGAGAATTTCTCCCAATATTGCGTCACTTTCATTCCTTCTTGAATGAGAATATGGAATTATGTCATCTTTTTGTCAAAAATGACTATGGAGGCCACCTCTTTTTGAATATTTTCAAGAATTGATCCCAAGTCACCTTACCATGCAAAATTTTTCTATCAGACCTTTCATTCTCCCACCAAGTGGTAGCTTCACCGGTGAGCTGGTATGACCCCCATTCAACCTTAGTTTCATCAGACAAGTTTCGTAGGGAAAAATACCTCTCCATTTCAATGATCCAAGCTTTTGCTCCATCTCCAAAAGATTTTCCATCAAAATTTGGTGGCATGACCTTCTTGAGGTCCTTACCCAATTCCTCAGCTACTTTCCCTAGCTTACTTTGATTTCTTTCAGTCTCAAGGTTTTCTCCATTTGGTTCATTCCTATTATTTTCACTTTCACTAGGATTCGACCCATATGGCCCAGCCTGCCTTGCCTATTCTAGGTTGTCAATCCTGGCCTCTTGTTTACTCAAAATGGCCAAAATATGATCCAACTTATCATTGGGATCACCATGGGATCGTCCTCCCTGTTGATAGTATCTAACATCCATTGGGAGTTACATTGGAAAAACATAACATCAAGTGTAATTAGGCATAGGTCCTAGAGTTGAAACTTGTTGCTATGATACCAATATGTAAAGACCAAAAGTTTTCCATTCCATACAAAATGCAGTAAATGAGTAACATTCATTTCCAATAAGGAGATAGAGGTAAATCCATAACATGACATATCCATAACATGTATACCAAGAGTTATCCATAAATGCTCAAAGCAATTTCATATAACATTATCAATGTACATACACCATTAAGGGTGTTACAAATCATCTATTTCAATGATACATAAAAAAGTTTACATAAATGTTATATTCACATGAAATAAAGTTACAATGTACAAATTGGCTATGCAAGCCATACAAAAATGATATAAGAGATATATCCATGATCAAAAGAATCTTTGATCCTCATCTGCCTTGAATCCACTAGTCTTCTTGCGCTAAGGCCAAGAGTGTGGTTAAGGTTCCTTTTCCACCCAACCACAAAGCACATGACTTCCTCAGGTTTCTTCCTATCTCGAAGAAATCCCCGACCCTGCATGAGGAGCCTAACAACTTGGAACAACACAGCAGGAGGGAACTCTCGATGCAAGGTTGATGCCTATATGCATTCCTATACTAAGAATAACATATTTCTTGCAATAGGAGGTGGCAGAGACCTACATAACATTTAATTCTAGGTTTTTTATTCCATCTATTTCAATGGTACATTGCTTGGCCAAGCATAAACAAAAATAAATGATAGTTTTAGAAAAGGTAAAACTATCATCTTTGTGGGTCCACCTTCGACATCCTGTCCCGGAAGTCTTCTCATAAAGCATAAATAAATAATGCATTTTCCACATAAAATTTCTATTTAGTTTAATAAAATTTTCTCACACAAGCATTCTATCATAAAACACATTTCATGGACTAGTTCATAAAATGGTTTGCATAAATGCAATAATGCAACTCACGAATGATCCTATAATTTCATTAAGCATATCATTCTTCAAATTAACTATTATCAATGAATAAAAATGAATTCACACAATGAGTTCATTTCCATGTATATACAAGATATCCCTCATTCTAATTTCAATTGAAAGATTTAATCTATTTAATAAGAAAATAAACTCCCATCAGCATTATGTCTACTTCTAGAGGTTTTCAGTTTACCTTTTCTCCTATGGTAATGTTCACTCATGTTTCTATTCATATATTCAACTACTTAGCTATTTCAGTGTACAATTTTTCAAATTGTTTAACAACAATAAATCCCAAAGAGAAAAAGCAACTCATGGTTGTTTTTATAGTTCACTATAGATTCTATTATAATCATTCTATTATAATGAATAAGATAAATTTATGCTTATGGGTTCATTTCTACATGCATGCTAAACATCCAATGCACTATCTCTAATTGAATGATTTAATCTAGATAACTGATTTATATGAATTTTGAAAGAAATCTCTCCTCTAATCAGCCTTATATATTGGTTGGAAACTACATTTTTCTCCTATTTTACTATTTGTACACATATAGGAACATATTTAAAGATACATTAAATTGAAATTCAGAAATAGAACAATTCTAACATGGGATTGTGGATCATTCCCAACCATACTCATATCTATTCATTTTCGTTTTCAGAACTAGTTTACTTCCCCAAATAAAAATACATATATTTTCTATAGCTGGTTATATATATATATATATGAATATGAATATATATTTAGAAATTGTCAAAATAAATACTTAGCATGGTTAATTTCAATTCAGAATAACATGCAGTAGTTGCACAATTTATACCCAACATATTCATATACATATATTTGTACATAGTTATGTATCAATATAACTAACCTGCAGTAGATAAAATTACACAGAAATATTATATATATACACATTATATATTTATTCATATGTTTGTGTTCAACAAATGTGACAGAGAAGAACAAGTTTTACAGGGAACAATTTTTTTTATGAAGGCAATCGAAAGTCTATGGCTGACGCTTTATAGATGAAGGGGATAGAACTTGTTATGGCTATTTATAGCCAGCGCCCCCCAAACATGGAGGAAGGCGTTGCTCCCTTCATAGGCCATGACCTGTGGGTGGAATGTTCTCCTCACTGCACAACCCTTCCCCATGTGGGGAGGGCACGACTAGGGCATGTCCCCACCTTCCTTAGTATAATTATAGTTTGCTTTAGAAACTTCAATTCAATATAGAGAAAAAAATGTATGGGCTACAATTTGCGTTCATCGTATTATATGCAAATATAAAATTCTATATTCCTTAAATATATGTATATATATTTATATACATATACAGATTTGATGTATATATATATGGAAAAATATATATTATATCAACAAAATCTGGAACAAGTTTTAATCCAAGAACCTCATAGAAACCCGATTTGGGCATAAAATTTTCAAAACTAGGAGATTACAAAAACATATACGAGATTTGGAAGAATTGTACTAATTTTACTAATGAGTTTTGCACAGTAACACTTCAAAATTACAAAGGTTCTTGCACAATGGATTTCAAAAGAATTAAATTTTGATCAATACATAAATTTCTTTTCTCATAAAATTAAATACAATGGAAGAAATTAAAAACCTGGAAAACAGTTGCCTCCAGTTGGAACCAAAACTCTCCTGCTTCTTCTTCCTTCCCCTGGAGCTTGCTCCCTGGAAGCCTTCTTCTCCTTCTTCTTTTCTTTTTACTGTATTATCTTCTTAATCCCACTGATTTTGAATCCACCAAAATCTATAAAGTAATCTATTTTGCAGCCATTTTTGATATTTTGCAGAGCATAAAATCAAGAAATGTGTTCAAGAACCGTTGTTTGTTTTCGTTAATCTTTTCTCTTTTAAATTTTCTTTTCAGTTTTCCCAAAACCTAATCTTGAAATTCCAATTAAATTCCATTTCCCGATGGTTCCTTTCTTTACCGAAATTTAACTTTTAATTTCACTATATTTATTTATTTCCAAATAAATAAGTAAATGAATACCACTTTATTGTAAATAAAATATTACCTTGCTAATATAAATAATAATTTACCAACTAATAAACAACTTCAATAAAATTGTTTTCACTCAAAAAACCAAGTGCATTTACTTGCATAATAAAATTCTTTAAGCTAAGTTACTGTCTATTATTTTCATCACACCTTTTTATTTCTACTTCATAAATTTAAAATAAGCATTCTGAAAAACACACCATTATGCATTTGATTAATTCTTCTATTTTACTGTGCTTTTATTTCCGCTTCATAAAATTAAATAAACACTCAGAAGAACATACAATTATGCATCCAATGAAATTAAAACTACATGCATTTAAATGACACTACGTGCATGTGTGTGTATGCGAGAGTTCCATTCCTACTATACTTTTCCAGGAAGCTAACCTTCTCTCCTTAGCCACACCCTTGGTCTTCGACGACCTGCATCTTAATACCCTCAGTCATGCATCAATAGATTAGTACCCACATAAAAATATAAATCAAAAAATTAAAACTCATGAATTCAAATAACATTTTCCATTTTTCATCACATCCAAAATAAATTGCACTCTAAACATTCAACTTTTCTTAAATTAAAGCAACATTTCATATTTCATCACACCAAAAATACCATAGTATTCATTATGTATTCTATCACACACATCCAATCATATATCAAATCCACACAAATCCAAAAACAAGGAGCATCAAAGTTCAAGATGTGACAAGTTGTAGCTTCTTTTGGGTTGTAGCCCATAAAACCTATTGTAAATCTTGTTTTATTTGTGAGGATGGATTTGGATAGTAGCTCCAAGCAGCTTTTTCACTATGGGTTTTCCCTTGTAGGGTTTTCCACATAAATCTATGTTGTGGTTGTGTGTTTTTTCCTTTGAATTACATTTGATATTTTATCTTCTTGAGGTAATAAGAAGTTTTGTTTGATGAAGTTGAATTGGATAAATTTGTGGGATATACTGATTCATGCCCCCTCTTAGTATATCATTGTGTTCTAACAATAAGAAGGTAGGATATTGAAGTGATATTTTTAAAAGTGAGGAGTGCCAAAAATAATTCCATTTTGGGTCTAGATTTAGTACCAAATATAATAAATTGGCCATATGGGTCATTTATCCAAAATTTAATAAACCATAGATAGCCCAAAATATTTGTGAATTAGGTGAAATTTTATTGTGAA
>VDFB02111867.1:0-31713 GCA_007258455.2 Sequoia sempervirens
GATACTCCACTTCAGCTTTATGTAGCTTTGAAAAAGAAATAAAAAAGTGATTGTAATCATCATGGCAAACATATTTTTTGATAATATGTAAAACTAAAAAGAATAGAATATTATATGTTAATGAATGAATGTGAATATGTTAATTAATGAATGTTATATGTTATTAATGGATGAATGAATAGATGTTATATGTTATTAATGGATGAATCAATGATTAATGTTATATGATTGGGTATGGGGAATTGAGTGATGTGAAGAGGAGCCAAATGAGCTTCCACCGTCACATGGTTGGCATTGTTAAGTAGAGAATATTAAACTATACTCAAAACAAAAAGAAGCTCAATAAGGTAATGCACTTTTCAATATAAGAAATGCATCGTTTGAAGCATCAAACCAATATGCAGTCTGTATGTATGATCAGTCGTCAGTCTCCGCAATGGTACATTTCCACAATTTTTTATTTTTTTTTTAAATTTTGTTTCTTCGTCGCAATTTCGACGACAACCACCAACGAATCAACAGAAAGGCTCGACAAAGTTGCTATAGCTGCGACGACGATTTTGTCGTAACTCCCTACCATTTTGTCGCCTTTCTGATGATATTTCAGCGTTGCTACCACGCTAATCCCTACCCATTTTGTCGCACTTTCGACGAACTTTTGGTGTTCTTCCAACGCTACTCCTTGCTAATTCCGTCGCAAAGTCGATGAACTCTTGGTGTTGTTTTGACACTACTACTTGCCTATTTCATCGCACATTCAACGAACTTTTGGTGTTCTTTCGACGCTACTACTTGAGTATTTCGTCGCAATTTCGACGAACGTCTTCTTTTGTTTCGACGCTATTGCTTGCCCATTTCATCGAACCGGCGACAAACTTCTGGTGTAATTCGTTGGTGGATAAACAAAGTTTTCGTCGATATCCCGACGAAATCCCGAGGTATTTCACGATGCCGTCGACCGACGATTCTTCGCCGTTATTTCGATATTTAATTTGTCGTCAGCCTTGCGATGAAAAAACAGCGACAGAAAGATTTTCGCCATTGCATCGCTCTTCCGACAAAGATTTGTCGAACAACCGACAAACGCCCATTGGAAAATGGTGTCAAATCAAGTAGTGTGAAAAATGTTCAATTGAGAAAGGGGGATAATGAGTGACGTGAAAGAAAGTAATTAGTTAGTTATAGTGTAAGGGGGAGAAAGTAAGAAAAGTGATAATGAGTTGGTATGGAGAAAAATATTGATAATCATATTTGTGTTTGTTGATGATGATTTTTCACATCATATGTTGCCATCAATGACAAACGGGGAGATTGTTGCAAGTATGTGTAGTTGGTGTTGTCATTGGTGTCAACAAGCTTGTGTTGTCATTGGTGTCAATTGTATGCAAAAGAGATTGTTGCAAGAGTGTGATCAAATGGTATTGAGTTGATGTTGTCTCTGATGATGCTTTGATTAGTTTCATTATGTTGTTAATAGTAAGCTACTGGTGTCAACCTCTAGTGTTGCTTTGATAAGATTTTGTCTATGGATGTATGGTTGCAGTTAGCTTGATGGTGATGAGGAAGTGTTGAAGATGTTTAAAATGTGTTTTTGGGGCTTGGTTTCCAAGTGCTTTTGAGAAATTTGAATTAAAAGAGGAAACAATGTGTTGCACTGGTGTTCTATGTTGTAAAGTAGCATTCAAATTTGGCTCCGCATTTTTTCTTTGTTGAAGATTTTCTTGTGCGGTTTGGATATGTTGATCAAAGGTGTTCAGAGGTGTTGCATCTAGAATTTGGTGTGTTAGATTGTTGTGCAAAGGAAAGTGTGTTCACCAGTGCATGAACTGTGTATTGTAGAGGTGTCCGGGAGAAATGTTTTTGCTCTGTATTTCTTTGTAGAGTAGTTTTAGGTCTTGCAGATTTGGAAGGGTACTAATAGTATTTGTATCTTTATTTAATTGAATTTGTTTGATATTTGGTGCTTTGGAATTCAGTTTCTTGAGTTGCAGTGTATGGAAAAGTTGTTCGAGTGTATTGGGTGTGTACATTCTTCAAGTGAAACTTGTTGTGAAGGAATTTGTTAGATTGTTGGGTGTTTGTTTAATATTCTAGATCATGTTCAAGTGTGGTGTGTTTTCTACAAGTCATCTTTTAATTTGAGGAAGCGTGTACTTAAATGTTAATGGTGCTAACACAGGTTTGACCGACCTTGGGTGTTCACACTAATTGTGAAGTTTCTTTGATGTTTATGGAAGAATGGCATGGTGTGTATGAGTGGATTTAGGTCCTAGATAAGGTATGTTGTGGTCCACCTTCATTCCTTTCCATCGCAGGAATGTTTTGGTTCCAACCTAATTTGAATTTGCATAGTCGACCTTGGAGAATGTTTTCAAGGTTGAAGATGGTATAAATAAGTGTTGAATTATTGAGGGATGACAAGATAGAAGTTTTTGATGTGAATGATGTGAATTGTAAAGTTGTGAGGTGCGGTTTTGTGCGGTGTAGTGGAAGATTTCATGTGTTAGATTGTTAGATGCAGTGAGCAAACGGTGTCTACAATTCTTTAGTAAGACTGGGAAGGTGTTGGTGATGTTGTGGTGGATTTTTTTGTTGCATTGAGATGGTTTTCTGATTGTAACTCTTCTCTATCTTCTTTTCTATTCTAGTAGTGATCATTTGGCAGTGAGCCTTTCTTTCTTTTGGGTAGTGATGTAATACCCCCTGCACTTCCTCTTGACCATGAAGCCGTATGTGATTTGGTCTCTCCTTTAGAGATAATTTTTTGATAGCATGCTGTGAATAATGTGATTGATTAGTGTCCCTCCATCTGTGATATCGTCGTATTGTTTTTCGATTGTGGGAGGTAGGGTATCGTTTGATTTTAAATTGTTTTGTTATTGATTCTTTGATTAAATAGAATATTATTTATAATTTATTTGGATTAAATAAATTAAGGTGAAAATATTTATTAAAATTAGTATTTAATTTCAAATGAAGAAAAATTCTTTAGAATAAGTTTATAGAAGCATTTACATAATTGAACAATAGATGTGTTGGCGGAGAGTGAGCACATGCAAAAGGGGGGAGATTCTCCTGTATTAGTAGCAACTTATTTTTTTAGGAAGGTGCTGGCAGTTGTGGATATGCATGTAATAGCAACTTAATTATTTGCTTTAAATAGAAGAAATGGAATGCTTTATGGGAATTCTTTTGTAACTGAAATAAAATAAATTTGCACGTATTGCGTGAAAAATATCTCTTTTTATAGTGAATCATGAAAATATCTTAGGGAAACTTATAGAGGGGTCGGTTACAACATAATGGTAAGGGATTTTGGCATGGGAGATGGGGAGAAAAGAGGAGAGAAACTGGGGAGGTGGAATTTTGGGAGGTGCTAGTATGCGACCAGTTTAGTTTTCTGGAGGGTGTAGATCTATTGAATTAGTGTGTTGACGGAATTAAGCATTTTAAAAAGCAAGATTGGGCTTCAGGAAATCGAAGTCCATTCTTTGCTTATATTTTAGGATTTCGAGAGAGTTTTATATTTTGTTGAGGGTTCATTTGGTCTTGTAATTTGATCGAGCGTTTCAAGATGGCAAGCAAAGGTGAGGGTCCTGTGATCGGTATAGATCTGGGTACAACGTATTCTTGTGTGGGTGTGTGGTAGCACAATAGGGTTGAGATCATAGTCAATGACCAAGGCAACAGGACCACACCTTCATATGTTGCTTTTACTAATACTAAGCGACTCATTGGAGATGCGGCCAAGAATCAGGTCGCCATGAATCCTACCAACACTGTTTTTGGTTAGTATGTCGAAATCCTATTTTTTTCCATACCAATTTATGTTATATTGGATATTAATAAGTACGGAAAGGATTGTTGCATGTTTCTGCTATTTGGTAACTTGTCACGCAGCACTTGAACATGGTAGGTTGTATAGTTTTAAATAAAGCTTTCCTTGATTCCAATCGTAACCTCTCACAGAAGGTTGTAGAGGTTTGAAATACCTTCTGATTCCTTTAGCAACTTGCAACATCTGCAGTGCTTGAAAATAAAATATAATCTTAGCCCACCTTTGGTGCCATGCAATAAATCATTAGCTCTCAGCCTCTTAATCAAAATCACTTAAACTTAAGCTTGAACTGGTAGTTATAATCTTATCTTTGCTTATTAAAGATTTCTCACCATAGCCCCATTCGCTATTTTTCCTTTATAAATGTATTTATACATAACTCGAAGGCTATGGTGATTCGACTTGAATTATATGAGTCTCGACTGTTTATATCTAACACCGTATTTGTATGTCGATTTGGATCAGTGTAATCTTTGTGCTTTGAGGGTCTGAAGGCAATTAAGTAAACTGTCTATTTTATAACATGCGTTGGCCTCTTTTCACTGTACCAACGCCGCTGTCAAGTTGGAGTATGTCCCTCCATCTAGCCTTCATCATAGACATTGATTTAGACATCAACATTGGAATCTAAATATTGACATGATTTATTTAATCTCCCTGATTCCATTAGCAACTTGTCACAGCGGCAACACTTGAACATAGAAGGGTGCAAACGTTCGAATAAGCTCCCTGATTCATTATCTTCGACTTTTCGTGCCACTCATGTCATTGTCTTTCAGTAAACTGGGCTTGGTTCCAAACATTGTATTATGAAGTTCATGTTATTTCTTGTTTTACTCAGTTCTCAAGGTCTAACATAAGATTTTCTTAAAGATCCCACATAAATCTCTGATAAAGGATAGTAAGCAATCTGTGTGTCCTGTAAAATCTTTATGCGTTGATGGTATTGCTATTTTGTTTTCAGCCATTGTATGTCCTTCCTAGAATATTTTGAACCTCATCTACTTTCAAGTACTCACCTTCCATTTTATATAAGTTGTCTAATATTAGATTAAGAGGAATATTGGATTTGAATAACTTGGGACAGTCCCTTACTGTTGGATGCCCCATGTTTAGCCTTCAAAAGTTAGAGATTTCTTACGAGCATCTTCTAACCAAGGTCTTGGTTAGCGGATATCATTAACCCCACATCAAATCTATCATCCTACATCCATGGAAGGCCCGATTGAACTAGAATTTAAAATGGTAACAGGCCTCAATACTCTTGAGTTGACTAACTGAAACCTTGAAAATTGTGTCAGGCATATCTGGACTTCCAAATCTTGTAACCTTGAATATAAATTAATGTTCAGGACTTGAAGAATTGCCATTTCTTGCTGATCTGAGCTGCCTGCAGACGGTTACAATTGGTAGGGAGTATAGATTTAATTAAACTCTCTGATTTCGTTGATAACCTGTCACTATACAACGTTTAGAGTTGAGGCAGTGTACAGAATTAAATAGCCTCCCTAAAACCTTTGGTAAATTATAATAGCTGCAACTTTTAGACTTGTAAAGGTGTAGTAAATTAAATAATCTCCTTGATTTCATTGTCAACTTGTCTAAAGTCATGGCACTTGAACATAATAGGAAGTTTAAAGGCTTAAATAATCCCTTGATTTCATTTGTCATAACCAGAGAATGGAGAGTAAATAAAAGGGATTTGCACATTATTTTAGTTTAAATTACTTTCGTATTGACCTGTCAAATTAAACATTTACTTCTTCTCTGAAACACATCTAAGGGAACCAGCAGTATAATATGATATTGGAAGTAGAAAAGAGTGATTAATTGTCATTTCATCTATGTGGTAATCTCATCCTTGACATTTCAATTATATTACTCAATATAGGGTACAGGGTTAGAGAGATCTCATTGTGTTGACCGAATTCCCACAACTTGGTATTTAAGTCAAGGAAAACAACCGGCTTGGGAGAATATTGTTGTCTTATCTAATTTACCTTATTATGATAGAACATGAACATTAAACATAGGAAAACATAGATAGGGAGAGTTAACGTGACTGTGGATAAAAATAGAAATATCACCCTTATCATAAGGTTAGCCACTAGATAATATGTCATATTTCTCTATTGATATACTTTAATTTGTGCTTAGATAGGTTTCAAAAGTATCTATTATCAAGGATGAATTTGAAAATAATTTCCTTATGAGAATTGATTCTCTTGTAGTTACTTAATAGATGATAGGTTAATCTATCATGTATGTCTTTATTCCATTATTGGAATAGTTGTTGCATGACATATCATGTTGGTAAATTGGAAAATTTGGAATGTTTGAGTGTATTCTTGTGGTGAATTATGTGTGTATTTTTTGAGTTTATGATGAATTTATTTATGGAGGTTGTTTTTGGCTTTGAGTTTGATGTTGATTTTGAGATCAAGTTTTTGTTGCCACCTTGTTGGGAAACCCTTGTTTTAGTGATTTATTAGTCTTCCTGAGAAAGGGAAAGAAAGGTGTTGCTTTATTATTGGCCTTCACTTTTGGTTCTTTGTGAACTATTGCTCGTATGATCTATTTGATGATTGGGTTTAGCCTTGCACTTGAAAATAGTTTCGTTATGAGGATTTTGTGTAGGATGGTGTATGCCTTGCTTAATGCAATTTATTATGTGGCTTTATATGTTGTGCATGGGGGCTTACCCTATTAGTGTCTTTTGAGTTTTGTTGTTCATAAGGGGAGTGGCTTTCAATGGGGGCCGAGACCCGGAAGAGGTCTCAGGGTAACTCATTGGAATTTTATTAATCAAGTGAAAACATTAATATTTAATTAGGGGTTTTGGATAGAATCACACATTAACAAGATATAAGTGAATGCCTCACTCATGGCTCAAGTGCTTGTATGGGCTTGAGATGAGTTGAGAAGGCCTGGAATGGAAAAATCATTATCTTGTCCTTATGAAAGATAATCGATGCCGCATTGGATTCCATGTGAGGCCGGGTTTCGTAAGAGGTCACTAGGGTAACCCAAGTTGGGGGCCGAGGCCTAGGAAGATTCGCCAGGGTAACCCATGCAACATTGCAATGACACTCTTCCTTAAACAACCAAGTATGCTTTGTTTCCCTCTATGATATTCTTGGGCCTTTGGAAGCACATGTTGGCATTTGTATGTTAATGCTTTATTTGGTTATTCCTTATGTTGAGCACATCTTGTGTTGGTTATATCTTGTGCTGAGATTGCCTTATGTTATTGTGGATCTTGTTGTGAAGTCTTGTATCCTTGTTTTGTATGATGGTATAGTTGGGGTTCCTTCTTGTCATCTCTTAGCACGGGGGGTGGGCCTTCGGGTCCACGTGGTTGGGTGGAACGTGCTATGCACCCCATTGGGTCCCCAATCATCAATTGAGAAGTGTGAAATTGTACCTTGCAGTGACTCCTGAGTTGATCCAGAGTTGAATCCAATATTGCAGTTTTGTACTCCTTCATTTCAAATGTATCATTCTATTTTATTGTACCTTCCCCATTCATGTTGGGAAGCGGCATTGTAATATTGTAACCCTTGATTAATGTATTAACCATGTTCATGTTATTTTATGGTTACTGGTATATACTTACCTTTCATGTGATGTAATAATGTTGTTGTGAAAAGTAATGCAATCATGTAAACCCGAGGGATTTGTTATGTGTAGTTCATGTTTGGTTTCATTTCATGTGATAAATGATTATTATGATGTATGTTAGTACCTTTTAAAAAAAATAAAAAAATTGGTGCCATAAATGTTAGATGTATTAGTATCCTTTGTGGTTATTTGGCGGGGCATTACATGATCCTTTGTAATCGATGTTGATATTACTTTATATTGTGAGCTAATCCTCACCATGGTTTTTCCCTTCTTGGGTTTTCCACATAAATTTGGTGTTTCTTTGTGTATGGTGTTGATTTGGTTCTGTTTTTGTTATTTTATTTCATGATAAATCACTCTAACATATTAGGGGTTAATTGGATTAATATGGACTTGAATGTTTTTGAGGGTTTTGAATTTTAAGGTACAATTGATTCACCCTCCCTCTCAGTTGTCTTGTGCATTCAACAATTGGTATCAGAGCAAGGTTCCTTGGAAGAAAGCTTAACCGATTGAGGTAGATCTGGGATAGTGCACAAGAAAGATGTTCCCATTTTTGATGGATTAGATTATGCATTCTAGAAGACAAGGATGGGAGGTTATCTAGTTTCTCTTGGATTTGAAATTTGGAAGTTTGTTGAGACTGGATATATTATACCTGTGAATGGTCTGAGTACTGCTAATGAGATCAAGGACTATGAAAACAATGGTAAAGCAAGGTATGCTCTCCTAAGTGGTCTTGCTAATTCTGAATTAGTGAAAGTTATGAATTTGAAAATTACTAGAGAAATTTGGGTAAAATTAGAAAGCATTTATGAAGGAGATGATATGGTCAAGCAAGCTAAGATGTTGAAATTGAAGATCATGTTTGAGACCCTATGAATGTTTGAAGATAAAAACATCACAAGCTACTTGCGGAATGTTTTGGTGCCGACCTAATTTGAATTTGCACGTTTGAGTTGCATAGTTGACCTTGGAGAATGTTTTTAAGGTTGAAGATGGTATAAATAAGTGTTGAATTATTGAGGGATGATAAGGTAGAAGTGTTTGATGTGAATTATGTGAATTGTAGAGTTATGTGGTGCAAATTTATGTAGTGCAATGCGAGCTTTCGTGTGTTAGATTGTTGGATGTGGTGAGCAGAAGGTATCTACAATTCTTCAGTAGGACTGTGAAGGTGTTGGTAACGATGTGGTGGATTTTTTTGTTGCATTGAGATGGTTTTCTCATTGTAACACTCTTCTCTATCTTGTTTTCTATTCTAGCAGTGAACCTTTCTTTTGGGCAGTGAGCTCTTTGTAATCGGTGTTGATATTACTTTATATTGTGAGCGCGCTAATCCTCACTGTGGTTTTTCCCTTCTTGGGTTTTCCACATAAATATGGTGCTTCTTTGTGTATGGTGTCGATTTGGTTTTGTTTCTATTATTTTCTTTCATGATAAATCACTCTAATAGATTAGGGATTAGTTGGATTAATGTGGATCTAAATGTTTGTGAGGGTTTTGAAGTTTTAAGGTACAACTGATTCACGCCCCCCTCTGAATTTTCTTGTGTGCATTAAACATAAATATGAGGTTTTCCATTGTAAATAACACTATTATTGAGGTAAGTTGGATTGTATGTAAGCATGTTAGATCAATATAATTTCTTTCAGCTATTTCACAATAGTTTTATGCTCTATTTTTTCCCTGTTTTCTACTATTCTTTTATTATTTGGCATGTTCTTACATGGTATCAAAGCTAAAAATCTTCTAACAGGGTTAAGATATTGTTGGATTGATATTTTTTTAACAAGATAATCTTTGAAGTGGTTCAATCTATTTATTTGAGGGCTTTTTTTCTAACATGGGCTCTACAAATGAAAGTTTTCCAATCTTTGATGGAAGTGGTTTCACAGATTGGAAGATTGCAATAAAGAATGCTTTGAGAGAAAAGGCTCTATGGAGTACAGTGAATAAAGGAATTGGAGAACCTCAACAAAATAAAAAAGGAGTTATGGAAATGCAAGCTGGAGCAAGCTAAAGGAATTATTGGTAAGGCCTTGAGTCCCAATCTTAAGGTTTGTTGATGCTAATAATCCAATAGAACTATGGGAAAATTTAGAAAAATATTATAAAGATGTAGATATTGCTAGTGTGTTCAACATAGAAGAAAAATTGGTGAACATAGTCCCAAATCATTTTGGAAAAATGGTTGATTATTTTAATGAGGCCACATATTTAAATGTCCAGTTAAAGAAAATAGGTGTTGAATATGCAAACAAGGATTTTTAGTTGATTGCAATGATTGAAAGCAAGCTTCCCCAACCTTACCAAGTATTTAAAGAATCAAGGACAAGGGTTATTCAACTAAATCCTAATACCCCCAAACAAACTTTTGATCAATTTTGTAAGTCAATTTTAGATGAAGAGGCTCAACTTATTAAAGAAGGTTATATTAAGAAGAATCATGTGTATGCAGCTAAGGGTAAATTATTTTTTAGATATGTTGATGGAAAGAAGAATTAGATAGGATATAATAAATTTTGAAATAATGATGGTTCTAACTAGTTTTCTAGAAATGAAGGTGTAGAGAAGCAGTTGGAAAAAAAGCCCATTATTTGTAGGTATTGTGGAGGTGAGAATCATATGGAAAAAAATTGATTGAAGAAGAGGAACAATGAAATACAACAATACAAACCTAGGCAAGAATGGTTTAAGGAAAGACAGATAAGCAAATTTTTGTAGCCAACTCCAAGCAAGTAAAATCAAGTGTAGAGGTAAGTTCTGAACCCGAAAATACATCTAGAGTAAAGGGAGGATACTTTGCTTCATATACTAATAAAGAATGGATTTTACATTCAAGAACATCTTTTCACATGAATGGAGATAGATCTTTATTTATTGATTTTCATGAAGGAAAGAACTCAAATCAAGAAATCACTGTTGGCAATAAAATGAAACTATCAATTCTAGGAACAAGAACTATTAGTGTAACAAATGGAACTTTGAAAAATGTTTTACTGGTTGAAGGATTGGGGGTGAATATTATTTCAGTATATAGAATTTCTCAATTTGGATATGAGTTTGTTGTCACTGTTGATACAAGTTATTGTAAGAGATAGAAAAGACCCAAAAAGTGTTATTTCTATTGGTAGAATTAATTGGTAGAATTGACCATAAAGAAAGTATCTTAAATTTTTTGGATTCATTGATGATGAATGCACACTCTCCCATGCTTTATTGCTCAAAGTGATTATATGTCAAAAACTATGGCATGTTAGACTTGGACATACAAATTATAGAAAATTACAAGACATGGTTAGAATGAATGTGGTTAGAGGATTAACAAAGATCTCAGCATTTGAAGGTGTATGTGAAGGATTTGTGTTAGGTAAACACCATCGAGATCCTTTTGACTCGGGAAAAGCATGGAGAGCCAATAATCCACTACAACTCATTCATAGTGATTTATGTGAACCAAGATATCCTTCCATCTCATGTGCCAAGTACCTTCTCACTTTTAATGATGATTATAGTAGATGAGTATGGGTTTATTTTCTTGAAAGGAAAAGTGAAGTATTTGAGGTATTTCAAAGGTTTAAGACATTAGTTGAAAAACAAAGTGGAAAAAGAATTAAATTCCTAAGGATAGACAATGGGGGTGAATATTGAAATTATGCATTTGAATCATTTTGTGAAAAATATGGTATTAAGGTACAAAATAGTTTCATATACCCCTCAACAAAATGTATTAGTTGAATAGATGAATAGAACTCTTTTAGAAATGGCATGATGTATGCTGCATTTTAAAAGTTTGCATAATAAATTTTGGGAATTGGTTGTCTCTTGTGTTGCACATATTGTGAATAGAATCCCCACCAAAGCCCTCACAAATGTCACTCTTGAAGAAGCAAGGAGTGGAAGAAAGCCTCACATCGGGTATTTTAGAGTATTTGGGTGTATTGCTTGGGCTCACATCCTAGAAAAAAATAGGAAAAGGCTAGAACTAAAAAGTCATAAGTGTTTATTTATGGGCTATAGTGAAGAGTCAAAGGCTTATAGATTATATGATTTGGAAACAAAAAAGATCTTTATTAGTAGAGATGTAAAGTTTGATGAACATTCGCAACTTACAGCCACAAATAATTTCCACATTTTAGATATTTTACAAATAAATGGAAACTCTATTACCAAGGATGATAAGAGCACTACTATTAATGAAGATGATATAACTAATAGTAGTGATGAAGAAAAAGAACCTCTAGCTAGACAGAAGACAGAGTATTGAAGAGATATATAGACAAAGTCCAAAACTCCAAGGAAGGAATGGTAGTGCCCTCATGGAAAAAGTCTTACAAATAAATGACCCAATCTCATATGAGCAAGCTAGAGGGAAGAAAGAACCGGAGCAAGCCATGAAAGAGGAATATGATGCATTACTAAAGAATAAAACTTGGGAACTTGTGCCCCTTCCCAAAGGTAAGAATGTTATTGGTTGCAAATGGGTTTGCAAAACAAAGTTCAAATCTAATGGAGCCATCAAAAAATAAAAAGCTAGATTGGTTGCTAAGGGATTCAATCAAAAGGAATGTGTTCATTATGAAGAAACATTTGCTCCCGACATCAAAATGAACAAAATTAGAATTATTCTTTATTTGGTAGCTAGTCTTGGATGGCATGTTCATCAAATGGATGTTAAAAATGCTTTCT
Source organism: Sequoia sempervirens (assembly GCA_007258455.2). NCBI lineage: Eukaryota > Viridiplantae > Streptophyta > Pinopsida > Cupressales > Cupressaceae > Sequoia > Sequoia sempervirens. Next base: position 12,155 of record VDFB02111867.1, read on the forward strand.
TAAATGAAGATTTAGTTGAAGAAATGTGCATGAATCAACCACCTAGTTTTATAGATGAACAACATCCTCACCTTGTTTGTAGATTAAAGAAATTACTTTATGATCTAAAACAAGCACCAAGAGCATGGAATGAAAAGATAGACATATACTTTCAAATTCATCGATCTAAAAGGTGTAGATCTGATCCAAATCTTTATATGAAGAAAGTTGAGGATGAGATTATTCTTGTTGTAGTTTATGTAGATGATTTACTCATTGTTGGATTGAATACTGGTATAATCTAGTATTTAAGATCAGAACTGAAAAGGGTATTTCATATGAGTGATTTAGGAGAATTAAACTATTTTCTTGGTTTATAAGTTTGTAACTACATGATGGGTTGTTCCTCTACTGATCAAAATATGCTTTGGATATTTTAGAAAATTTTAACATGCTAGAATGCAAGCTAGCTTCTACTCCCTTTCAGTCTAGAATCAAGCTTAGTAAAGAATGTACTTCCAAGAGGGTAGATGCTACTTTATACAAACAACTTGTGGGCAGCTTGGTTTATCTAACTCATTCTAGATCAGAAATTTATTTTGTAGTTAATCAAGTATCGAGATTTATGCAGGAACCTAAAGAAATTCATTGGTTGACTACAAAAAGGATGTTGTGATATGTTCATGAAACAATACACTATGGCCATAGGTCCTCAATTTCTTTGGTTGGATTTATAAATTCAAATTAGGGAGGTGATATAGATGAAAAAAAATCTATTGGAGGTTATGTTTCTCAGCTTGGATCAAGCCACATTATATGGAGCAGAAAAAACAAACAACTACATAATTGTCTTCATGTGAAGTGAAATATAGAGCAGCAAAAGAAGTGGGAAAGGAAGCAGTTTGGATTCAAAATCTTCTATTTGAGCTTGGTTTTTCCCAATGTCCTACTACTACTTTGTATTGTGACAATCAAAGTACCATCTAGGTTTCCAAAAATCCAGTTTTTCATGCCATAATAAAACATATTGAGCTTGATGTTCACTATGTATGAGATTGTGTTCAAGAAAATATTGTCAATCTACAACATTGTCCAAGTGAAGAACAAACAACTGATGTATTTACTAAGAGTATGACTAAAGCCAAATTTTTGAAATTACAAAAAATGCTTGGTATGTTAGAGGTGAACATTGAGAGGGGGTAGTAGTATAATGTTCCCCTCTCCTTTGTATCTTCCCCTCTTCTTTGTATTTTGTTTGTAATATTCTATCCAATCTTCAGGGGGGATGTTAAGGAATAAGATTGTATAGAAAAGTTACAAGATGTTTCTAGAAGAACTAAAATCTTCTAGAAGTTAGAAGCAACTAGAAGTTATTCAAGAAAAAGAACATTTTATTTTTAGAGTTCTCTAGAATATTAGAATTTTCTAGGTTTTAGAGGTACCAAGTATAAATATGAGGTTTGTCATTGTGAACATCACTACTGTTGAAATAAGTTGTTGGATTGTATGTAAGCAAGTTAGATCAATATAATTTCTTTCAGCCATTTTACAATTGTTTTATGCTCTATTTTTCCCTATTTGTTGTTATTTTATTATTTGGGCATGTTCTTAAATATATGAGGACATGGACATCAATCAAGGCTTTAAGGATTTATACGAAATGCTATGGTAGCAACTACATAGTAAATACATATAGAAGAAATAAATCATGAAAGTGTAGGCGTGTATAAATCTACTAGCTAGACAATATGAAATAATATTAATGTGGAAGCATAGACAAGGTAAGGGAATTGTTTCGACAAAATTATACTGTCAACAATGGAAACTTAGACAAGGCAAGAGATCTTCTTGGCAGAATAAATTTGTAGTTAGAAAGAATGAACTAATTCAAAATATTATTAGTAATTAAATTCCACAATTACATGGGTGACTACAAATCAACATAGGTCAATAAGATATCTAATCCATTTGATCTGCATAATGGTAATTGCATTCTATCTAAAGAAGTTTCAATCCCAGAAGCCAATGAATTGGTTGTTACATTTTACATAAGGGTGGTGATGCTTGAATACAAGAAACATCAACTACAAAAGTAAAATCTTACACATACCTATAGTACATGAATATTTAAACCCAAATGCCCCAAAGAATGTTGTGAACTCAATTTATTGTGATCTTGCTTCCCTCCCAACTATACCCTTTTCCCAAAAAAGCAAGAATGAAATTTTGCTTACAAAATGCTATGCCTTTCCAAACCAAGAAGGTGCAAACATCCAATCTTCCTAGATCTTTTTTTTTTCCCAAAGAAAACAAGCCAAATTTTCAAAGAATGAATGCAAAGAAGAATAAATGAATGCTCCCTACAAATGGCAACCCCATATTCCTATATAACTCTATTTGTTATGCCCTTAAGAAGAAGACAATACTATGATTGCACACCCAAGGAGAGTGAGGTGAGATTAAGTTGCAATGTTGTTTTTCTGCAGTGCCTCCCCACTTCATGCAAATTACATGAAACTCCAAAATTATTCTTTGCACCTTTCGAAATTGGGAGTCAAAACTCCAAATTTTGTTTTATAACTTCCTTTTGTTGGCATTTTTAAAAGTTGTAGGTAAAAATGGAAATTTAGCTTATATACTTAATTTTTAAAAATGATTATTTAAAATAATTTTAACAAGATTTTTTTGAGCATATTGACTAAAATTTTATCTTTTTAAGAAGAGGTTTGTGACATTTCGATGATTGAGATCCCAGTATGAGTAGGATGAGAGCATAGAGTGATTATAATACTAAATTATGTATGCATGTTGATAACTGGCCACATAAACAATGCTACAAGTGATTATAAACTTTGAAACTAAAGATATATTGATTCTAATAGCAAAATTTCTAAAATAATTAGAAATCAATATCAAATTTGATAGAGAATTGCACACAATTCTACATTGAATAATAAATCATTTATTCTAAAAATGCAAAATGAATGTTATAAAATCCTTTTGAAATGTGTATATTTACTACAAATTGACAATAATCATTAAAGGAACAACAAGTTCCAAACCAATATTACATCAAAGGCCAATACATTATTTACACCAAGCTCGTGCAGAAAAAAAAAACTATATAACATCAGTGAATGATTTTATATCATATAATAATGTTTCATCCAAATGTTGTAAATACCTTAGGAGTGGTACAATAGCCTTGCTTATGTTGCAATCCCTCTAAATATGTTGCAATTGCTTTTATACATGTATGGTATCCTTCATAATATCATTCATGACCCCTTAATATGTATGGTAGGTGATGTGGCGTATGGAAAATGTTGTACACTAGCAATAGAGTAAGGTCTTCAAGCTTTCAAAAGCATGCATCTCTTTTTTAAGAGGTAGAGAAGTTAAGTGACAAAGTTCATTCTTTGGATTGTTGTGGCTCCTTCCATAAATCGTAGGCAACCAATGAACAAAAATCATTCCCTTCTAATAATCTTTCAATCTTAATATTTTCAACTTTGATCAATATAAAAATTAAAAAAAGAAAAAAATTCTTTCAACCTTAAGACTTATAAGGTGCCCCAAAAATCACTAAATATATATTTAAAAATGTATGGCTCTCTCAAAATAAATCTTTAAAGATGTATGACTTCCAGTAGCAAATAATATCATCAGCAAGACAATATGACAAGTGATAACAAAATCTAAAAACATAGAGGGTACGGTTTGGACAAGAATGGTACAACTAATATAATATTAAATGATTTATCACTAATATATATAATATTATGAAATCACTTCAAATTAATAGTAAATAATAAAAAAAGTTAACTCATTAGAATATTCAACAATCTAGAAAATCCCAACAACAAATTTAAACTCTAGAGATCTTTATCAAATTGGTAAAACCATAATTCAAAATCAAAACTGAAAATTATCTTCAAATGATATTCTAAAACCAACACAATCTGCAGGGTTTTAGCACAATGGCAATCCCTAAATGGAATTTGCTTGAATGAATAAGAGGGTTTTCATCCTTGAATAAATCTATAGAGTTTTCGTCCCCCAAATTTTGAAGTCAAAAGAGTTTTTATTATTAGACAAACAAATGAGCATAAGAGTTCAATCTTCAAAAAAGAGATTTAAGCGGCAATACAATAAGTGATTTATCTTCTATGCCTAGTTCCTCATTTTATACACTTTGAGGAAAAATAATTGAATATTATATTATTTTCTTTTTCCTCTCCAAAATTTTATTTAAGTGTCTAGAAAGTCCTTTTAATAAAACATTATTTTTGGACCTTTGTCTTGGCAACACTTTATTGTTTACCCTCTTTTAAAAAATAACTTTTAAATTTATCCTTTTATAAAATTATTATAAATCGTTGATTAACCTCACAATAATCCAAGGATCACCTCCAACCAAAGCAACTTTTCACACAAGAGAGAAGTAATGGAAATGCTACAAAACTAGAAGATTCATTAGATGCAAAATGAAACTAGTATAATATACAATGATGGAACCCTTGTTATAAAGACAAGGATGAAAACATGGGGTATACTAAGATGGTGACAAGTGTCTTTATCCTATGATATAAGACAAAAAAGTATATGATCTAAGTAAACTTAAGTATGTAAGAGTTGTTTGTCAACCCCACAATAGCCCAAGGATCCCTTGCAACTAAAATAACCTTCCACACAAGCAAGAAGAAACATAAATATTTGGAAGTCACAACATTCATTAAATGCAAAAATGAAATTAATGCAATAGACAATGATGAAACCCTTGCTATAAAGACAAGGATGAAACTTGAGGAAATACTAAGATCTAACAAGAATTGTAATCTTATGATATGAGACACAAAAAATAAATAACCTAAATAAGCTTAAGTATGTAAGCGTGAATAGGACCTAAATAAAAAAAATAGTTAGGTAATATACTGGTATGTTCACATCAACACCTCCTTAAGTGTAACTTAAAGAGTATGAATAAAAGGAAAGATGCAAGAATAATGGGTAGAAGGCCATGTTAGGCACCCATGTATAAACAAATAAATCTCTCACAAGAGGAATGAAGGAGAAAAACCCATAGGAAAAAACTATCTCCAAAAGAAACAAAAGATGCAAAAAATCATGTACGAGTGAAAGAACTCAACACAACCTCCCAATGACCACTTCTATCGCCAAATTATAATAGGTGTTCCACATATAGAAGAGAGAGAGAGACTTTGTAGCACCTTCCCTCCCTTCCCTCCATAATGTATGATAACCTATGATGATGGTAGATGCTTGACAAAGGATGATGATGAAAAACCAAAAAACATCAAATATATGTCCCCTTGGGAAGAAATAAAATCAAGTATAGATGTAAGATGTTTGATGATGTTGTTGTTGTCTCTAAACTCTACTCAAGTGTCACCATGTAAATATGAAAGTGTGCCACAAAAAATCAAGTACAATCCCAATAAAAGAGAAAGATGACAAATCATAACCATATGCAAACAAATGAAGAACAAGACCTAAAGACAAAGATGGTGTGATAATGACTATGATGGGACTATCGTCAAAGAGAAGATGGATATCCTCAAGTGTATCAAATCTATGAGATCATACTCACAAAACAAACATGCAATATCTATCAAGTACTCATCCCAATGTAACCATATTTGGAATACTATAATGTACATCTACAAAAGAGTGACTCAAATCAAGAAGAGATGGAGATGATGTGATCTCAATATATTTCATCCAACTAAACTAGTCATCCTGTGATAATGTGTTCACACAAGATGTCTAAACATGAACACCCAAAAATGAATCTACCAATATTGGAATGCAAGAATCTGTAGCCTTAAGATAATGACTCATAGATAAAGAAGATGAAGCCTCTAAATCTAGATTAAGAGTCATAGAAGAAAAAGAATCAACGGAAATATTTGTAAAAGGAGGAGCATCGAGTGAAGCCTCAATGCCATCACAACTATCAAGAGCTATCAAATAAGCAACTACTCTTGTATCATCAGCATATGTTAGGTTATCACAATCATTAAGAGGTAGAAGATTAGAAGGTTGTCCAGAACATGATCATTTAAAAATGGAGAGTGGCATGGGTCTCCAAAGGTTTCCCAAGTTCTAGTTCAAAGAGTTTGTGGGCACTCAATATGTGAGATAAAACGCGTAGTGTCAAAATCAACACCACTACCAATCAATACTAAGAGATTATCATTCTTGATATCGCATGCTTGCTTCTAATTACGTGTACTTAGTTCAAGGACAAGTCCATAGAGATGGGGCAAGAGATGAAGCCGCATGAGATGTTTCAAATTTTTGTTTTGCTAAGACATAGTTCCATTTGTTCAAGGTGATTATAAAATGATGAATTGAATGACCCATTATTTTACAATGATGAACTCATCATATACATATTAGAGATCAAAACATGTGAAATTGGAACCCTCACAACATAAGAAATGGTCCCATATTTTGTAAAATGTCCAAATTACAATTCAAAACAAAAATGAGTTCAAACTAAAATAGTAGGTACCTAGGGAAAAATTACAAAAAACCAAGTGGACATTTGTGTAGTACTCAAAATTAATTTTTCAATATCTATTTGTTAGAGATACTTTGATATCATATTGTCAAGTTATGGCTCATGGAAAAAAGCCCCCATTTATGACATAAACAAAAGTCTTTGGCACTATTTAGGCAGTCAATGGGCAACATCGCTAGGTTGGCTAAGCGGCAACGACTGTTGAGCACAATGTTTCAAAAGTGGTTGCAATTTTGGGTGATGGTGATCATTGTGTCATGCATAAGATGTAGCCCCCTTGTGTAGATATAACTATGGGCCTTGGCTCTACACAACCAAAGGCTTTGGCCTCAAGCTCCATCACCTACAACCCTCAATTGTTGATATGACTAGGGGTTCAACCTTCTAAGCAACTATGTTGTGAATGACATCAACTCTACATTGTTCCTTAGCAAGAAAAAAAATTAATTAAAAATAAATAAAATTGTACCAAGTATCACAATGATGATGCAAGTTGTGTTGCAAAAGAAGACTATTCCCTACAAATCTTGATTCTATGCAATAATGGTTATGAACATTACAATGACTATACTTATCGTATGTATATACAATCTATGAATTTTGACCTTCATTTTTGTGAACCCCAAAAAAAGCTCTAAAAAAATTTTGGCACCAAAACCTACCATATCTTATATGGATTTGTAGGTTTTTTGGCCTTTTGAGATCAACTATGAGGTTCATTTGGCACTAGGATGCATTGTTTGAAAGATTTTGTTTCAAACTCTCCAAAAAAAGGGAAGAGAATTATAAATCTAGAGCTATAATACTATATAAGAGTTGTTGATCAATCTCACAATAGCCTCAGGATCACTTGCAACCAAAACAACCTTCCACACAAGATATAAGCAATGAAAATACTATGAAGCCACATAATCTATTAAATGCAAAATAAACTAGCACAATATACAATAGTGAAACCCTTGTTATAAAGACAAAGATGAAACCCTAGGACATACTAAGATCATGACAAGTGTCTTAATCATATGATATGGAACACAAAAAGTAAATGAGACCTAATAAGAAACTAGTTAGGTAATATACCATGTTCACACCAATAATAAGTAAGTGTAGGCATGAAGTGTAAATAAGACCTGATAAGAAACTATTTAGGTAATATACCATGTTCACACCAATGATTATATCATAAAATGACTAGAAACACTAAAAAAGATATTTCCTCACATCCCCTTTAGCCTATGGGAAATAGGCTAAGGTACTCCTCATTATCTTTGAAATAAAAAAAGGGACATGACATTGTGCAAGTAGACTCTTCCTAGTGTGGCATTCTTCTATGGAATGAGTTTTGAGGGAATAGTGAATTGTGCACAACCAGCTAATCTTGGACTACTTATTTAATCATGTTATGGTAATTGGTTCTTCTATTGATGGTGCTAAATGGCATTCCCTAGTTTGGAATTTTGCTTTGGAGGCTTAGATTGAGACTTGTTATGAGGCTTTGACTCCTTTGTCTTGCTCTTGAACTTAGCCTCAACTTCAATTTTACAAGAAAATCTATAGGGTTCTCTAACATATGAGATATGTAGGAAATCTATTTTAGATTAAATAGAGTGTTTCAAACCAAACCTATACTACAAAACAAGGTTTTGTTCTAAATCTTGAATTGTTGATGTAGACAACTAAGTGGGTGATCCCACAATAGTGGTTTACAATTTTTTGCCAAATTGGACACTGAAATTATTTTTTTAAACTAAATATTCACATTCGGGCACCTATAGCGGCTAAACCATGAAGAATTTGAAGATGATGAAAACTACAGTCTCATCACATTTTGTCCGTAGATTCTAAAAATATTTTTTCAAAATTTTTGGAATCAGATTGCACTTCTTTTTCATCTCCCATGAAAACTGGTTTTTTTCTAAAAACAACATTTTTAAAAAGTGACACACACCGTATAACGCATAACTTTTTTTTCATGAAGGATAAAATTCTAATTCTTTCGAATTTAGATTTGTAACTCTGATATCTAGTGCTTCCACTTGGTTAGACAATTTTTATTGAATATGTTTTCTTTAATCAAGTTTCAAAGTCAAACCAATTACAATTCAGACATAGCGAGTATAACACAACTTTTTTGTATATATCGAAATTAATTTTTATTTTTTGTTGGATCAAGGACTTCAATATCTGGTGCACTCATATTTTTCAAAAAAAATTGATAATCTACTATTTTTCCACATGTTCATAACGAAGACCTTCATTTTCGATGAAAAACCTATGTTTAATAAAACTAAAAAAACAAATACATAATAAAACCAAAACATATTAAAATTATATTTGTTGGATAGCTCATTCTGAGGACTACCTAATTCAAGTTGGGTTTGTGAAGATTCCTCCATTTTCATCCTCAACCCAAGCTCCGAAGTGAAAAAATTCAGGTTTTTTTGGTGTCTCGGGGAGGGGATGAGGAATAAAGAGGGTTCGAACGAACCCATAGGGGTTCGAGCGAACCCCCCTTCTATAAGGGCTTTTGATGGTTTTTTTGGCAAGAAAGTAGTAGGAGGGTTTGCCCGAACCTAGGTTCTAGCGAACCCCTAATGGGTTCGGTCGAACCAATAGGTTCGTACGAACCCCTAAAATCAATTTTTTTTCCATGCATTCATTTTATGTGAGTTTTCCTTCCTCACTTCAATTGTAAACCACTATTGTGGCTTCACCCAAGTATGAAATATGTTGATGTATTCCTACACTAAGTATTTGATTTCAACCTTGGCATAACCAAAAAAATATGATATACTAATTATTATAGTATCCTTAAGGGTAGAAGGTCTCCTTGAGAACTACAAGAAGCCATTCCATTTTTCCATAGATACATCTATATCATCCTCATGTATTGTGCAATAGCTATTCCAATATTTCTTCACTCAAAAACATTCAAAAGAGCAAATGTTTTTTTCTTCTTGATCAAAAATTTAGTTGATATCATAGTTTGTCAAATTTGGTTAAGCCAATTTATCTAGGGCATCCACATATTTTTTTCTTCTAACATGGAGATGTCTAGATTGAATCATACTTTATATGGTGTATGGCAACCACACGATGATTGAGAATTGTTAAGTTTTTGAACTTGTTTAAAATGTTTTGAAAACTTATCTACAATGTCTATTTTTCCATGTGCATGTAATTCCTCCAATCCTTCTCGTCTCCTTTGCAAAGCATCCTCTATCATCCTTTGGAACATCTTTAGTGTTAACGTGCTAACATTTTTCTCCTATCTAAGAACATGAAGGTATGAGGAAGGGTCAAATGTTTCAAGCCCTAACTTCCTATATTCAAACCTTGTATAAGTGGGTGTACAAAAAAAGATTATTGTTTAGTGATCACCCCAATATCACTCAAAAATCACACAAAGTGAGACTATTGTGGTATCAATGATCTCAAGTCCAAGTGTAAAGCTCAACAGACAACCCAATCAAAGAGATTTAATCAAGTTATAGTGTGAAAGATTTAGCTATGATAGGGATTTAGACAATATGCAAAGAACATTAGAATATCAAAGAAAGGAGAATAGACAATGAGAACTATGATAACAAGATTGTATTATTCTTAGTTCCATACAACGATATGTGAGAATGGATGCATGGTCCTCCTTATGTTCCTTACTATGTATACATTGTCTAGCCAACTATCTAGCCTTACAAAGAATGGCTATGTACATATCTATATAAGAAAAAGGAATCAAAGACACCAACAAGAGACATGACAATGCAAATTATTGTTCTAACTATTACAACCACTCACAACTACCAATGAGAAATTTGACCATGTGGTATAGTTGGCAGTTATGACTTATGAAGTAAGGTGTAGACGTTGACTAGGATCAGGATTATGCTAACAAAACCACTAAGACCACTATACAACACCCAAGACTAGTGATAGGATTGAGTGGCCCAAACCTCCTAAATCAATTGAGTTCAAAAAAATTCCTTTGTGGTAGTGACTTTAGAAACCTTCTTGTGAGTATTGTGAGCATAAAAATCCCAAATAAAGTTGTGTTTATCCCAATTCCAGGATTTATTTTACCTTACAAGGTTTTTTTCCCTTGGCTTGGTAAAGGCTAAGAGCCACTTATTGGTTTGATGATGCCTATACTAAGGTGGCAAGCTTTTTGTATCTTTTTGAGGTTTAAAGATTAAGTCTCGGAGATTGGCTCTACTCCTTTACACTTACTGTTCTTTTGGTTGAAAGATTGTGACAAAGTTGTATTAATCCTATGTTATAGTTGGTTATTGAGATTCTGAGAAGTTAAATGTGAGTTATTCAAATATTGTGATGCATTCTCTCTTGTTGTGCAGTGTAGTATAGTGATATGTGACATTATATTGTATTACATTATGACAGATAAGAGACACCATTGAATTGTAACCCTTTCCTTCTCTTTATTCTAACTTCGACTGAAAGAAGATAGTGATTTTTAATGAAAGCTGACTAGTAAATGTAATGATATGTTGTTTGAATTAGAAACAAATTTCCCTTTACTTCTTTTGTTGATTTATTGTGAGTGACAAAAAATTTACTTGTCTTAAGGAAACAGATTCAATTTGGTATGGTGCAACGTCTACTTCACTCTCAAATGTTAGTGAAATAGTATTTTGAACCTTACATTTTTGTATTATGTAAGTCTGAGGGAAAAATAAGTTTAATATTTCATTTATGAAACATATATTTGTTGCCATTGTTTGATTTATTTGAGAGATTATAATAAGTTTACAAAATTAATCGACACCTTAAAATCATAACTCTTTGCCTCGCCAACACAAATGAGGATGTCATTTTCTTTGAGAGGAAAGCATCCAGTATGATGTGCTAATGCAAGTGCATGATGCTGTTAAGCAATTGTAGAATTTTTAATGGAAGTTAAAAAATTTATGAGGCTCTCCACAATTTCCACTTTGCTTGGTCACAATGGGGATGGTGGTGGTGGTACCACTTTTGGTAGTGATCATGAAAATACCTCTTTTATTGTACTTGAGAAGCATGCCAAAGGGGTATGAATGCAAGGCTATGCAAGAGGACTTTGTCACTTTTTCAAGGTTTTAAAAATTTGATTGAGCAGGAGATGAGACCAATAAGGGCAATCTTCAATATCTGGAGATGGTATATACAAGAGGACATGTTCCGCCTTAACAAAGAAGTGGATCCCAAAGCCATGCTTGACATGATGAAGGGCATACTGGTGGGGGTTGCCAGTCAACAAACTGCACCGTCAAAATGTAATTTGCTAGCCTGCCACAATAATGATGAAGCTCCAGAAATTGAAGCAAACAAGAAAGATGTTCAACAAGAGTAATCTTTTACATGTAACCAATAGTATGCTAAATAAACCAGCTTCAGATACCTATCCTGGTTAGATGTAGGTCATCGATAAGTCTTCTAGTCCACCTGGTTTGTGTTGAAGTTCTGAAAGATTTATGTTGTAATTGCTGGACGTTATTGCATTTTTATAAAGAAATTTTTTACGCCATGAAAAAAACAGTTTTGAAAATTTGAATAAGAATAACATAGAAAAACAACAAGTTACATTAACCACAATAGCAACAAAAGAATGATTAAAATCTCTCTTGCTAAAGAATGTATGATAGAGGCGGACTTATATAATGGCAGAGGGGAAACTTGTCCCATGTTATTCCACCAATGCTGGCAGCAAATTAACTCAAATAATTAAAATCAATATGCCTGACACACCAATAGGTAGTAATATGTATGAATAAGTCGGTCGGACTTGATATAATCATCAAACAACAGTAACCCAAGGAGTGATAAAAAAATCTCTTTCCTAAGAAGGTACAGAAGAGTCAAGACTTCATTATGGCAGAGCGGCCTTGCTGGCCAGTGACTATTTATACAAGAACTTTCCCCATGTTTTGCCACCAAAGCTGGTAGCAAACAAGCTTTAACCACTTAAAACCAATATGCTAGTTGACAATAATAATATGACCGATCCATTTATGACTTACCAAACAAAAAGTTGGTAAATGATCTTATTGCTGAACTGTAATCCACATCTGGCCTGAGCTTCCGCAACTTTATTTGGGCTAAGTAATCAACAGAAATCCAGGCAAAACTCAAAAGAGGAGCACTGGAAGAATCTTCTGGTTCTGTTAGTTGTTCCATGGTCTTTTGCAACCACGTTGGATGATAAGTTACATGGTACCAGGCAGATGCTTTGGCTTCATATTTGGACTGTTCACAAGGACTCATATTTTGGAAATTTATTGTTTCCTCAAAAATCAACCGGAATTCTTTTCGCAAAGCTTTGTATGCATTCTGCAGCCTCTCCTTGATTTCACCCTGCCGCCTACTATTGTGTTTGGAGAGGGAAGAAATCTGTCCAGTGACAACCTCCCCCTCTTTCCTAACATTGAACTGACCTAACAAAGCATGAAGTTGTCTATCATACAAACATTTGCATAGCCAAGCCTCTTCAATGTAATTTTCAAACCCATCGACTTCTAAATCATTATCATAAGGCAATGTTTCAGATGCATTGACAACGCCAGCAGAACATTTATGTTTATCAACCTCTTCTTCAAACATATCCTTCACTTTGCGATACAGTTTACCTAAAACCTTCTCTGACTTGTAAGAAACAAAATCCTCTTTGTCCATAAAGTCTGGATATTGCTTGGGTCTCAGATTGGGTGGCATCACTGCTACCTTTCCAGTTTTAGGAAAGTCTACAGCCATGGCTGCCAACTCTGCAAGTTTAAGACAGCCTTCATCCAGTGCACCACAAACACTTAGATCTGCCTGCACAACATGTGCATTGCAAATAACACCCAAACTATCGTTGACCATGTGTCGAACAAAAAATTCAATTATATCCTGCAAAAAGTCCATGTGTTAACAAATGATTAAAATAACATTCGAAATAAGCATCTTCTTCCTCTTTAATTCTGGATCTCATAACAAACAACACCCAATGTAAAAACATATGAAAGCGAGTAAAGATGGTTGTGCCAGACAGAGTCACAGAAAAGTCAATTAATTCCTGCAAAGGGCCTAAGTGTTGACGAATGATTGAAGCACAACATTCTAAATCTTACAAGTTTTTCTTTTGACTCTAAATCTATATAATGATTAATTTATATAGATTGTAAGTACAAGCATGCATTGTAGACATAGAAAGCAAATAAAGACAGTTCTCCCACATATTCTGACCAACAGATTAAGAGGTGCGCCACAATGTATCACTGTCAACTCACACTGCAAGGGAGTAACAGAAGAAAAAGACTCACCATGAGCACAAGTTCCAAATAAAAAGATTGCTTGTTAACACCTGGATCCCCATAGGTTCTTCAGCTACCGTCCCTTAAAATTTGGGGTCCCTTTCAAAAAAATTGTTTGTTTCTATTCATCCGTAAAGATCCACAAGGTTTGTTGCAATCCAGGATGATGAGACTCAGGAAAGAAAAGGAGTCGAAAGTAAGTTTTCCAAGTCAGTCAGTCAGTCCAAATGGGTTAGTGAATCAAATTGGTCATCATGAGTAAAGTCAGATTTCTTGACCTCTAGATTTGTGCACTAAGTGTGTTCTTGGCACAGGGGAATATGTCAGTATAATGGAAAGATCATGCAAAACTGAGTGTGCAACTTGAAGAGAAGTTGAAATTTCACAAAGTAATGCTTCCGTTGGCTTCAGTTTTCATGAGCTTTGTGTGATCTAACCCCAATGAGATGGTGCTGATAGAGACCAAAAAATTTGTTGAGATCATCAGCGCCTGATATCAGCTTGGTGGCTTGAGTATTAATCAATGTTCCATGGGAACATCCCCAGGATGTCCCTTCTGTGCATGGGGCATCCCTGGCAATATTCTCCCCAACAAAGGGCAACCAAGGGATTTCCTGCCATCCCCAGGATGGTCAAGGAAGGCCACTCTTCGGCAACCTGTGAGGGTAACATCCCCAGGGGCATTTCCGCTGCAGCAGGCAGCCATGGGATGCCTGGTCATCCCTCAACTCTCCCAGGGATAGCAGGGAATCTACCCAACCTAAAAACTGCCATTCAATTTTTTTTTAAAAAGCTTTTAACAAAACTGTAAGTGTAAACTTTAACCCTGGTAGGTTATTACTGACAGATGTTTTTACATTAATAGTGCATATCATTTTTTCAAGATACTTGAGCGAGAGTAAAGCAAATTAAGTAGTATATCAAGTCAAATGGCTCTGGTTTGTATCTCTTTCTTCAACAATATTAAGTAGAACACTAAATACATAGGATGACAATAATGATCAATGTTAGATATAAAGTATGCAACACCATTAAGATTACATGTTCAAACTACTTCTAGCCACCTCAAGAACCATTTTAAAAATTACTAAAAGCGTCAACATCTGACTTTAGTAAACATAATTGGCAAAGATATGGTAAATGCATACTGTACAGAAATAAATTCTACAAAATCTTTTGACAAGACGCCCAGATAAATAATAAACAGTCATATAATGCAAAGATTATGTGAATTCAAAATCCAATCTTAGAAAGCCATACAGAGAGGAACAATAAGGGGTGAATATCGAAAGCCTTGATAAGCCTGACGAAACAGTAATGAAATATTAAAATGCAAAAATTATGAACACTTCCTGGTACGGCCATTTGAAGGATAATGAACATAATTAGTTATTTGTTTGTAGTGAGTTGTAATGTAGTTGTAAATTTCAGTTATGATATCAAATCTCTATATAGTTGCAACACTCGCCAAAAATTTGGCAAGTTAACAAAAACTCGCGAGTTTTTTTGGCTGGCGAGTTTTCCAGGCAATTGTATGCCAAAACAATTCGCCGTACTTTTGGCGAGTTTTTCCAGAAAGTACGGAGAGTTTTTGAAAAAAACTCACGTGATCTGGAAAATGCCCAAGTAGCCGGCTAAAAAGGCATTTTGAGTTATTTTTTTTCATTCATTTACATGCTCTGCTTTAGAAAAAACACGAAAATGATGTGTTCCATGACGGTTTGTGTGGCTTTGATGGTCTTAATTTGGGTTTTATTGTTAATGCAAAATGATGTACACCATGAAGGTTTGTGGGGTTTTGGAGGTCTTAATTTGGGCTTGGTGGCGAGGGCTCCGCCCCTCAACCCCGCCCTGTATCGTGACAGGGAGCGTGCCCAGGGCGCTGCTCCGAGACACCGCAAGGGGTGCTGCCCCGCCCCTCGACCCTGCTGGGGGTGCTGCCCCCAGACCCCTGCAAGGGGCATTGCCCCTTGACCCCACTAGAGGCGCTGCCTCCAAACCCTCGCAAGGGGTGCTGCCCCTTGACCCTGCTGGGGGTGCTGCCCCCAGACCCCCGCAAGGGGCACTGCCCCTTGACCCTGCTAGGGGCACAACCCCTCGACCCCATTGGGGGCGTTGCCCTCAAACTCCCATTGAATTCATTTGATTTTCTAGGTACTCTCCACTATTTACCTTCAGTTTTACAAAAACAATTTTGCTATTTTCATTTTGTTTCAAACTATCAGTATCAGCGTATTGAGCATTCCACATGAGGATGTGATTATCTATCTAATTTTCTTTCAAATCAATCAAATATAACAAGACTCAGCTTGTTTCTTCTATGTACTCATTTTATTGACTCATTGGATGCATCTTATCATTGTTTTGCAAAAAGCGTTTTTAATGAAGTTTAAGCAATTTTTGAAGTTGCAGACTTTTTTGCTGAGTTTTTCCCGAGCTTTTTCCGTACCGTATTTTCCGGGCTTGGCGAGTTTTTCAACTATAGACAACATGTAATGCAGAAGAAGGGAATTGCATTGAATGGAATAATTTCAAGATTTATATATCTTTTGTTGTATTTCAATTGTATTATTGTTTTTAATTTCCATCATTTGGTATCAGAGCACACAGAATATTTTGTGGATGGGGATGCCCCTGCTTTCTTCATTGCTCTGTGATTCTACCTGCATTTAGCATTTGCTGTGACTAGTTGATTTCTACAGAAAAAACATGAAGAGCAAAAGGTGACATGTTTTTTGCAGTCGATATGTATGGCAGAAAGCATGGGAGGAATTTTAGCTATTCATATTTGTGCAGTTAAAATAAAGGTGAGCCATCCGTTTTGGGTTAAATAAAAATGAAAATGTGCATCACTAAAACCCAAGTGTGCAGTTAAAATAAAGGTGAGCCATCTGTTTTGGGTTAAATAAAAATGAAAGTGTGCATCACTAAAACCCAAGTGTGGAGGCTGTATGTTCCAAATTTTTCAAAGCAGTTTTTGGAAGACTAACAGAACACAACCTAAGAAGATAATGGCGGTGGTAAGCTCCATGTCTCACTCCTTGTTCTAATCTATGAACAGTTCTGCATTGTCAGGTGCCAAATTGCATAGGCCGTAAATCTATGATTCTACATACATTGGAGGTTGTCGCTATTTTTTATCATTTCCAACTTGCAGAACAATTAAAAAATCATGATCTCTGTGGTGGCATAAAATATGTGATTTGTTCTGCATTTTCGGTTGTTTTGATTTATTTTCTTTGCCTCTATTGATATGAGCGTTGCAGTTGCTCCCTGAGGTGGTTAGCAAAGGGCAATGTATTTGATAAAATAACATGGTGAACAAAGAGAAAGCAGCCGCAGCCCAACACCTATGATTTTTGTTTTTGATTCATTAAAATTAATGTCTTTAAAACCCTAGTTCAATACTATTTCATTTCATTTAAAAGAGGCAAGGGGGTTAGCAATATTTGAGGGAAGAGCCGTTTGAGTTGAGATAGCAGATGAATGTGTGGTGTGAAGGATATAAGCTCTCTAGTGGCAGAAGTATCAAAGTTGCAATTGCAGAGAAGTCTTGATTAGGAGAGCTACCAATATAAATTCTCAAACATCACAAATGCATTAAATGGTGGCCTGAGAAGACAACAGTGCAGGAGGAAGAATTAATAAATGACAGCAACATTGCCAGCGTAGAAGAATCGACCAGGAATTCGGTAAGAAAGTGAGAGCATGTGAGATCTGTTGGTGTTTTCCTGTTGTGTTTAAATTTGGTTGCATATTAAAGATTGAAGATATATATAAATATTTTAAAGGTGTTTTTTGTGTGTGATAAGGAGAAATAAGTGTTTGTAAGAATTTCTGGTATTATTGATTAAGCCTACATAATGGGATCTATTTTGTTTTAAGATGGAATTTTTTCTTTACACATTAAAATTGACAACTCAAAAGACGCTAATCAAATAGCAGAATGTTGGAGATTATTTCAGCCTACTTTTATGTAGTTTTGTGCTCGATATATTTTGCTACAACAAGAAATAGATAGATTGCAAGAGCAAACACCCAATGCCTCAGCACAAAAGAAAAATGTTGAACAAGATGTTTCTTATTCCAGTACTTCCACACATCAAGTGAATGAAAATCCAATTGTGAGAGTTTGGGAATCTCAAAAAATAAACAAAGGAAAATGTGGTCTTGGTTATAAGGGTGTTGTTGGGTCTTATGTTCCAATGTATTTGAAACCCATCAAATTTGTATCTGAAGGGCTTATGACCGCATGTCAAGTTGAATCTTCCTTGACAAGTGTAAAATTGGTTCAGCCAAAATTGTGTTCTTATTGTGGTTGTCATGGCCATACATCAGTTTCATGTTTTGATCTACACCCTGTTCATTATGTGGTCAACATACTCATGCTTCTTCTCATTTTTATCAATAGAAAGTGCAAAAACCGATGTTATGTGTTGCTAATCCTTTGTTTGAACCAGTTCTAGGGAAGACATCAGATGGTTCTTTACATACTGCAGATGTGAAATCTTCGACAGAGATTGGGTCAGATGTTCCAGATAAGGCTATATTGAGTATTGTTGGAGCTCCTGTTATGATGACAATGATGTTGATAATATTGTTGGTGATGACAAGGATGATGGTAATATTGTTGGTGATGAAAAAAATGCTGGCACTAGTATTGCTGATGATAAGATTGATTTTGCTCGTCAAGAGTGTTATGGATTCCATTTATGTTCGAGATGCCTTTTATTTGAATTTTTATGACTTATTTTGATGATGCTGATGTAGTTGTTGTTGTAATTGTGTTTTCCTTGTAAAGGGAAATAATTTCAAGATTTATATATCTTTTGTTGTATTTCAATTAAATTATTGTTTTTAATTTCCATCACCATTGTCGTATTTGTAGTATCCTCACATACAGAAGTACTATGATGGCCAGGTCTGTCCCCTAACTCTTACTCGTGGATGTATAGAAAAATAATTGATCATACAATGGGTAGATAAAATTCTACAATCTTTTGATCAGATACCCCCATAAATAATAACAAATAAAGAGCTGTGAAATACAAGTTCAAATTATAATAAAATAACAGCCATAAAATGCAAAGATTGAGTTTCCAAAAGTTTGGCATACCCTTTGAATCGATGCCAGCATAGCATCTCATAGTGTATATTGTGTACAGTTTAACTATTACGTAAAAGATAAATTGCTATTTCTTATATTTTTTTATAACTATTAGTAATTTTTCAATTACTTTATTATAATTGTGCCACTGTCCCCAAATTTTGGAACATAGTCCCTAACCCATCCCCAAGAGCCATTCCCCATTCCAAAACCCCGTGTAACTATGGCATTGAGGAATAATGAACTCTGGCTAAGTAGTGGATTATTGTATTCGGCTTCTGGTTTGAATATAATGCTCCAAATACCCAAGACTGACAAATGAGCAAAACTTGACAAGGGCATGAGAATTTCAGGAGGAGACCATAAAGAAGGGAATGAAAAGGAACTCGATGCCAAAGACTGATGTACATGACCAAAAATGGTAAAGAAATGAGTTATTGGGAACAATTTACAGCAAGAAGGATTCAAATAATTCTTTTCACAAGCAAAGTCAACACCAATTTGGAAAGAAGGTGACAATGCCATATTGGAAGATAGGGGTGACACATGTCTATATGCCAAGCATTGATCTCTCATGTCATGTCAAAATTGATTGGGGTTGCTATGACAACCTTGCGATTTGAAATTTGAATTTTGTGTA
>VDFB02111868.1:0-39547 GCA_007258455.2 Sequoia sempervirens
TCCTAAGTCATTGGAAAGTGTTCCCCAACACTAGGATTAGAAAGAGATTAAATTTGAATGAAATGAACATGCAAATTGACATTTGTGATTATTCCTAAATAATAGGAATATGTGGGGACATCCAAGAAGAGATCCTACAAGATAGGAGCACAAGGGGCACCCACATGGAAGGTGGAACCCACCTTGCTTTAGTTAACTATTTGGAGGATTGATAACACTTCAGTAATGAATGTTTTGATCCTACAAATTAGGGATTGATATTTACATGAGTGCAGTGGCACTATCAGTTCAATTCAATTCAATTCAATTCAATTCAGTTTAGTTCAATTCAGTTTGGTTCAGTTCAGTTCAATTCAGTTATGGCTCAGTTATCTTTAGTTGCATCATGTTATTTTGAGTTGAATGCTAGTTGACTTGAGTTACATGACTGAAGATTATTCCTAAATGATAGGAATATGTGGGAACGTCCAAGAAGAGCTCATACAAGATAGGAGCACATGGGGCACCCACATGGAAGGTGGAATCCACCTTGCTTAAGTTAACTATTTGGAGGATTGATAACACTTCAGTAATGCATGTTTTGATCCTAAAAATTAGGGATTGATATTTACGAGTTTGAGTGGAACCCACACTCTGATTCTGGGGAGTTCAATTCGAGTTCAATTCGAAGATTCAATTTTAGTTTAGTTTAGTTTGGATTCAGTTAGAGGAAGTTCAATTTCAAATTGGTTTTGATTCGGAGTTTGAGGTTCGATTAGGAGTTCCAATTCAATTGATTGATTCGATTACATGGATTGATTATCTTCAGTTGCATGTAGTTATTTTGAGTTGAATGCTAGTTGACTTGAGTTAACTTGAGTTACATGACTAATGACTTTAGTTGCATGATAGATAACAGGTGGATACTTTCAGTTAAGTGGGGATGATCAATCATGCATAATGTTTGCATGAATTGGTGGAGAGATATGTTTCAGTTAACTAAGATTGACTTGGGACCACCTTGGGCACCCAAGTTGCAATCTTTTAGTTAACACCTTTTGCATGAGAAGATATTTACAAGGCTCAGTCAAGTGGTCCCATTATTGGGCGCCAACTTTGAGGTGAAGTTTGCAAGATATTTTCTTAACCAAAGTTCAGTTAAGTGTTCAGTTTGGGGTGCCTAAATTGAGGAAGACTTTGGTTTGACTTCAGATTACATGGTGGAACTCTACTTGCCCAATCTAGGTGTAGATTTTTGTGAGGATCTTTATGCTCTTGTATTGTACAACTCTTATGAGTTTTACATGCTCATTATTGTCTATTAATTGCAACAAGTGTATGAGAGTTCCATGAGAGTTTATTGCAGATTGTGAAGAAGGATTGTTGAAGGAAAGGAAGCATATCAATCAAGGATTGATATAGTATTATTGTAATCTTGTTCTAAGGTTAAATAATACAAGAAATATTGATTTTGGTGGATTTTTTTTCCGAAAGGGTTTCTCCATGTGTATGTTGTGTCACTTCTATCTCCTTGTCTCATTCTTCTACAATCTTTTGTCTCTTTCTACAATTGATAAAATCGTTCTAAACAGATTAATCATACACAAAGAATTGTGACAAAGAACACTTGATTATATCTACAGTCTCATAGTTTTACAAATTTTAAGCTACAATATTACCTTCATTCTCAACAAAAAAGTATCATTCTTATTGCCTAAACCTGAAGATGAAGTAGGGGTGGCACTAAATTTGGAAGTAGACCCATCATTCTTGTGCAATTTTTTTGATTTAGGATCAACACCATGCAGCTCTAAATTAGATTTGTTTCCAAGGTTGGTTTCAACACCAAAAATGTCAATAATGTCATCCCACATGCACAACTGTGTAGCAAAAGTTAGGACAACAATATGGTTGGCAGCAGATCCATCCCGAACAAGATCTTGTATTGTCATGTAGGTCTGATCCAAACCCATTTGTTCACTACATACTATATTTTTTGATTTCCCAACAATGGTTTGTGAAACATTCACCTCAAAGAGACCCAACACATAATTTGACTCTTTTCCAAGTTGAAGTAATGGTGATGAAGCAATGCTAGGCTCAACTAGAGGAGTATCAAACAGGTTTATACCTTCTTGTAGTTGATCCCACATGGTTGTCTTGTCAATCTCCATGATGAAATATCCTACAATCCATATGTGCTATTCATCTAGAGCTTCAGTGGGTGACTCTCCTATGCCCTTGTCCTCATAGGGTTGAAGTGAACTTGTAGCTTTTTTCTCTTCAACACTTAGAGTCCACTATTCAACACATGATGACTGATTTTCTTCCTCCTCCTGAATACTGGTAGGCTGCAAGTCACATAGAAGCAATTCATCTTATTAAATGTTTAAGTTTTGCAACCATCCTCTTCTATGCTTTTTTCATTGCAAGGTCCTTCATTAGAATGTACAATTCCTACATCAATTTAAACATGCATTTATCTATAGCCATCTTTTACCCTTTCTTCTAACAACCGTCGAAAAGAATCATGAAGATGGATATGCAAGTCTTGGTCACCAACATGCAAACATGTGAACCAACTAATTTTTTTATGATTCACCCAACAAGATGGCAAGATTTAAACTTTGCTCTAATACCACTGTAATATGCAATGTTGTTTTCCTTCTTGTTTTTTCATGAATTCTTTGTGATATATTTGCAATGTTTGATACAAAAATATAATGCAACAAAATACAAGATATTGTAATAATTTTTTCAGCTCAAAAACAAAACATTACATAGGGAATACATAGCTAAAAAAATTATATTTTTATATCAGCTTAGATACTCAATATTTTTACATAATATTGACAACCCAGTTCATAAAATATCCCCTATTATCTAAAAAAATAATACCTAGAGAATTTGGGAGTTAGAAATCATGAACTCACAGGTAAGATATGCCTTGAAACCCTTTGAAAGTAGACACCAAACCTCTGAAAAAACTCACAATACTCATAAATATATATATAATTTTTCCAACTACCCAAGTAGTGACAATCTTCCTTTAAATCCCATGACTTGACTATGCTATATCAATCAACAATGCAAACCCTTTAATATGCAGTAAGATGGTAGCCAACTATAGGAAACCCTACAATCCCAATATTTGCAATATTAAAAATCTTCAAATTTGACATCCATATCAGCAAGGATTGACTTATACATCAACAAGTAAATCCTCCCAATTCAATTATATATCTTCCAATTTCATATTGATTCCTTCGAACCCTAAATATTAAACCTCTCATGTAAATCAATGAAGCACAAGCACAACCTCTAAATGAAGTTATCTACGAGCTAGCTTGGGAGATCTTTCACTCCTACACCGAGTTGTTCTTCCTAATGGATTTCGTCTCAAAAAGCTAAGTGTTTCTAGACTCTCCAGTCTCTTGCAAAAACCCTTATCAAAATAATCTTCTCAACAATGAATGAATGTGCAAACGAGCTCCAAATGGATTTTTATGACTCCCACATCCTAATTTGCATTTAAGTTATATTTCATTTAATTTACTTTTTTCATGCCTTATAACTCCCTTTTAATTTTCACTCAACTTTATATTATAAAGTGCACTTTAAAAATAATTATATCCCACTTTTAATAAAGTCCTTTAATATATTATAATGATGTATAAAGTTAATTAATTTAAATTAACTTTATAATTAACATTATTAAAATTAAATACATAGGATTGTTGAATACCAAAATGTCTCCAGGATATAAATATTCCATCACGGCCAAAATAGTAACTCTACCAATTGACCATACCAGTGAGTTACTATAAATAGTATATATAGATGAAATTTCCATGTGACTTACTAAAACTAGTATGGTTAAAATGACCGAATAGCTTATATGAACTCCCTAGTAAACACTGGGCTAGGAAAAACATTGATTGAGCTCAAAAAGGTCGTACTGAACAACTATGCAACGCCCTCAAAGGGCCCTCTAACCACCCTGTTAGTTCATAGGGACCAAGTGATGGACTAACCACTGTGACTTAACATTGCCTAGGAAAAGGGGACATTACATAAAGCAATGTAGCTTGATTTTATTTGTGTTTATTTACTCTTTCAAAAAAAGGAATGGGAATGATATATTTACTAGTAGACTTGATGTTTCTTATTCAATCCTATGTTCTATCCTAGATTAATACTTGGGGTGCTCAAATTTGGGACTTGCAGTGGAATGCATGCCACATTCAATGGAGGAAATAATGCATTGGGTACCATAGGTAATTACTATATATGCAATTCTAACTACAAGTCTTGTTCTTTATTAAATAAATGTTTAGTTGATGACATGAATTACTATACTAGGGGATTATTACCTTGCCCTCCTATATTCAAACCAAACTTGAACCTATTAAGGGTTGATATTTAGATAATCTTCCAATTATAAACATTATATACTGATATCCATAGAGAACTGAAAGAGTGTTTGATTTAGTGGCATAATATGTGTTTTTTATTTGATAAACAAACCCATCAACTAAAAGCTATTGAAAAATATTTATGAATTCCAAATAATGAAAAAGAATTTTGAGAAACAAAATTAGACACTTCTTTGCTCTATGACATTTATGTATATTAAACATATCTTTTTCCATAAATTGGAATTTTAATGGCCCAATTTAAGTTGTTTCAAGAAATCTAATTTGATGTCCTTGTTGGCCTCCTACAATGATTTAACAACTAAGCCCTTAAAGTTGTGATTCAGAGATTGGATATCTAATCTAAATAGCTATCTTAATCATCATGAAGGTGCATTTAAATTGTCAACCCAGGGATGTAGACTTGAAATGGGTGAAAACAGTATGTACACTAGGAATCCATAGTAGCCATCTTCATTCTACAACTAAGAAAGACATAATGTTGAAAGTAAATTGCTTAGAAAGAAGTAACATGAGTGTTGAACATCAGCCAACAACTATACTATGCTAAAGTGCATGAAAAAAATGAAAATCTGAGCAAACAGATAGGAAATTGCTCTGTCTGCTTTGGCTACAAGAACAGTCACAGAATGGAATTCTAGTGGTTGCAAGAACAGACAGTTGCCAAATTTGTAACTAATTGCACAGAAAAGTAAGAAATAAACTAGAGGATGGAATGCTCACCAAGTGGGCCCCCTTGGATGAGTATCCCTTAAGACAAATGTAAACTCAAATGCAATGAGCTTGTAACTTCATTTTATTCATTGGAAAGCATGATTACAACATAGCAACATAACTATATTACTAAAAAATTAAGAATGCGAGTACAACATCAAATTAATCAACCTTCTGAGAAGGAGCATTGGAGTCTTATTTATAGGAGGAAAAACTACTAACTAACTACCTAGCAAGGCGGTCAACTCCAATAAATTAGGAGGACTCCACTTTAGGGAAAGCATAGAAAGTGGAAAGGAGGTTATGCATGCGTGGAATCTGGTCAAGCCAGTTTGCCTTAATGCAGATCTAGCATAACAATAGCTCCTATATTCGATCAACAAACTATTATGACCATTTACAAGGTAGTTACAATCTTCAATTTGAACTAGGAATCTCCCTCCATTGACCTTTTGAATGATCACCTTGTTGACCTTTATGGAAAATGACCAACTGGTAGAATCTTCCTCAATTTTGTAGGTTCTAATTATATCTGCATGACAACATTAGTATGTACAACAATTGCATATCTATAACTATCTTAAAGTAGCATTCATTAATCCAGATGTAAAATTAACATAGATAGTTCATATAGCATATTAATGTCATTTAAAGGTTACAAAAATAAGCTTATGTCCAATGTCTATGGTTTTGAGGAAATATCATGAAAATTTCAACATCCAAGTATCAAAGTCTATGACAACTACAACAAATGGATAATAAACTCTATCAAAATTGAGGCATAAATTGGACTTATCACTCCCCCCAACCTAAGGTTTTGTTGGTCCTCCAGCAAAGGAAGATTTATTCCTTTGCTTGGTCAATACCCTAAAATTTGCAACTGTCAGATGTCCTACATCAGTTCTTGCAGTGTATGAATTGGGGTCCCAATAGAACCATTGCTTGTTGTCCAACCTATTCCATCTCTTCCTCTCTACAGTTATATCATACTGATAATAGTTGAAATTTGGTATAGGCCATAATAGGATAGGTGGTTGAAAATTTAATGGAAGACAAAATTGTCCCTTCATCCTTCCAATCCATATATATATATCAACTCTTTTGCATGTTGCAGCATAGTTCTGCAGAGAGTGAGGTTCAACTTGTTTTAACTCATCAGTCAAACTGTTCCACCTTTGTGACAGATATCCCATTACAAATTTTCCTGTAGTTTCTTCTACCTTCTCATATTCTTTGTAAACTGCTTCTCTCATAGGTAGGATCCTATAGGAGGGCTTTCATATTTTTCTTTGGCTGCAGGAAGAACAGTGTCAGCCTTCAGTTTCTTAGAGCTTGGTGCTTCTTTTTCTATTGTTTTCTTTTTAGCCTTTCCCTTCCTCATTTCTACCTCTTTCTTTTGTTCCCTAGTTCGAATTAGGGTTCCAAGAGGGACATCATCATCAGAGTCTAAAGAGGAACTATCTTTGTTTGAATTTTCTGCCTCAGAAGAACTAATCTCTATAGTTCGCTCAGCTATAGGGGGGTTTACACTAGGGCTTGCACCAGAAGTTGAGGCTCCAGGAGTGGCTTCAACAATTTTTAATCACCTACTAACCCTATGAGGTTGAGGCAAAACCCTAGGTCGCAAATGTTTTGGTCTAAATTAATCAATATTTAAAAATTCCTCCCAAGTCATATCAGACACATCATGCAGAGATTCTTCTACTAATAATTTGATCAGATAATGGTGGGAGATGAAATTATCCCTACCTTTTGGATTTTTAGCCGCCATGATTGAAAGGAGATGATATAACACGTTTGGCACATTCATTCTTCTCCCATGCCTCATATAATTCAAGAGTTTGAAGTGCAAAAAATGTAGGTTCGACTGGCGGCCTTCACAAGTGATGTACTTCATAATGTGGACAGCTACTTGCTTCCACCGCTTAGGCAGAAAGGTTCTCTTCACACCTTGCTTGTCCACATCCAATGGAGGGTCACCAAGTTTAGTAAATTCAACCCTAGCTGACCTTGCATCTTTGGTAGCAGGGTAATGTTCACCACCGGCAAGCAACCCTATAACTTCTGCAATCCTCTCTTCAATAGCTATTACCTCCAACCCTTTTACCATGGTCTTTCCTTCAAACAATGTTTGCGCAAATTCTTACGCAATGTCTTCATTATAATTGTCGAGCTTCAGGAAATAGTCTAGCCATCTACAATTCCTAAATTCTTCCAAAGAAGGTGCATTCTGCAATACTACATCATGAACCATGGGTTCACTTCGAATCAACTGACCTCCCATCGTTTAGATGCCCTCAATTAACAAGCCCTTTGCAATATTTCCCTTCCTGCAATCTTTGTTTAAAAGACCAAATTTCACATTCCTGCAACACTATTGAATTCCCAACGCCAATGTCATATGAATTTAACCTTTTTGGTGACTTAGGATTATGACTGAGGAAATAAAGGTAGTAAGGGGTAATAAATGAAGGATACAATCAAGAAAAATGACGGTGGTTGATGTCATCTCACACATGCGAGCCATCACCTCACTCAAAATTCAAATTAGCTCAATTTAAATTTTGCTTAATGGACCTCAGATGCAACCTAAAATGGTCACCTAGACTTTGGGCCCCATTTATTTAATTTGTCAACATCAACTTTTGAATCAATGATTGTCACATTTTCAAATCAAATTTCTTTCAATTCATTATTTCAAATGTTTCAATTTTCCCTAAGGTTTGAATGCTTCATTAATTTTATTTAATCAAAAGAAATAAATCCCTTTTAATAAATAAAATAATGTTATTTAATTGAAGTTAATATTACTTAAATAAAATGATGTTATTTAATTAAATCTATTTTTAATTAAATTATTTTTATTTTATTTTATTAATATTCATTTCTAAATTACATAATCTTATTTTATTTTATTAAAGAGATATTATCATCTTAAATTAAATAAAATAAATGAAATATCCTCTCAAGAATATCCTGTGATGAAAAAAAGGGAAACAAATCAGTTAAAAGGGAAATAAACTAAAAAAAAAAGAATTCCAATCAAGATTTGTTTCTATTTTTCTATTTATCCTACATTGCTTCTGAATTTGCCTTCAATTCTACTTTTGCCTATAAAATGAGCCATCTCATTCTCATTTCAAGAATCACGAATTTTTACATCAGACTTATGCTACAAATTTGAATTTTATCATTTGAGATTACATTAGTTTGATTATATAAGCATCTTATTTTTAGAGCATATAGTTTAATATTACATTTTAGCTTAATCTTCATAGTAGATTAATTTGCAAAATAATTCATTTATGGCATTGCATGTAGATTAAGTTTCATTTCAATAAATTAGTTTGGTTTATTACATTTTACAGCCATTTAGATTAGTTTTCATTGTTGCATTGCAAGAACAGGATTCATGGAGATTGGCATTCTTGCTTCTCCTCTTTGAATCTCTTAGAGATTGTACTTGAGGCAACGGGTTAATCCGAGGGCCACAATATCAATCCCCGCTCTTCTCGGATAGAGAGCTGTGAATTGATTTGCAAGGACTCATTATTGAGTATCCTTGCATGCAAAGATTCACGAAGTATAACATATTTTCAGTTATACATTTTGGTGCCCACCGTATTTAATTTTTAATTTTTAATTTAGTTTAGTTTTTAATTTAGTTTTTAATTTAGTTTTCAATTTAGTTTTTAGTTTTTAATTTAGTTTTTAATTTAGTTTAGTTTTTAATTTAGTTTTTAATTTTTAGTTTTTTAGTTTAGTTTTAATTTAGTTTTAATTTAGTTTTTAGTTTTGCTTCATAAATCCAGCTTCCACTCAGGCAGGAAAAACGATTTTGGGTTTTGTAGCCAGGGTCGAAATCGATCTGGGTATTTTTTAGTTTTTTGATTTCTTTCACAGATCTGAAGAAAATAGCTGCACAAAAACCATCGCGCGTCATTTTTTTCTCCTGGCTAAAGATTTAAAAAAATTATTTTTTCATCTTCTACTTGCTGGATCAAAAAATTATTTCTGGGTTTTATTTTTTGCTTCAAAAAATTTCTGGGTTTCTGTTTTTGTCTACTCATTATAAACAGATTTTTCAGAAATCAAATTTGAAGATTTTTATGCATGTTTTTAATTTTTTTTAATTTTTAGTTTTTAATTTAGTTTAGTTTTTAATTCTAATTTAGTTTTTAATCTTAATTTAGTTTAGTTTTTAGTTAGTTTGGTTTAGTTTTTAATTTAGATTTTTAAATTATATATTTTTTTAGTTTCTAAAATTCAAATTAGATTTTTTAAACTTTGTTAATTTAAAGTAGATTCTTTAACTTTGTTAATTTAAATTAGATTTTTTTACTTTAGATTTTTTAACTTTATTAATTTAAATTAGAATTATTAATTTAGATTAGATTTTTTTTAATTTAGATTAGATTTTTTAATTTTATTAATTTAGATTAGTTTTGTTTTAAATTTTTAGTTTAGTATTAGATTAATTTAGTTTAATTTTAGTTTTGTTAACTAATTCCTTTTAGATTAAATTTTGACTAGATTAAATTAGATTTTTTTAATTCTGGTTCTTCTAAATTCTTTTTTCACAGCATAACAGTTTCTGCAGACGCCAGTCAGAGAACTTGAAACACACTAACGGTTTGATTGCAGGACGCATGACAAAGACTTGAAAACAAACACTTACGCTGTCAAAGATCTTATTTAAAAAACATTGTGTTTGTTTTCCTGCTTTTCAATTCACATAGTCTAATTAGGGCTTCGTTAAAATTCTTAGGAGTTTCGATAGTGAGTAGGGAATTTGGCTCTTTGTTACATGGAGGTGATGACCATGGACAAATCCAGGCTCCTTATGATCTTACTAATATGACGAACTCTTAGGGAGCGGAGCAAGGTAGTGAATCTTTAGCACTTTCACTCGTCAGGGGATTATGCTTTTCTCTCATTGAGAGAATCAGAAACCCAAAAGCGTGTGGATTTGGTGAAGTGAAACTAGCTCGGTGATTAAGGTTGTTTAGCGTGTTTGGGTAAAGAGACGGGCTAGAGAAGTATGCTCTTCTCCTTTTGGGAGAATCGAAAATCAGAAACCCGAATCCGAGCCATGTCCAGTGTCACCTTTAGAGGGCCTGCCGGAAGTTGAACCCTCCTCGAAATCCACTCCAAGTGAGTACACACCCACGCCTATGATTCCACTTCACTATAATAAAGAACGCCTTGTTGGAGTCTAAAGACCCAAGACCATAGGTAACTTCTTTTCCATGACTTGACTCCATCATCATGGAAAAAGCTCGTCTATTGCACTGAAGGCGCCAATTCGCTCTCCCCGCTTAAGGAGGTGTGTGATTTTCAGGTGTTGGTGTGGCTGTGAGGCCCGAGCTCTGTATCAGAGGCACCGAAGGTTATTGTGAATGGAAGCCAAGTAAAAACCTCTTAGTTAGTTGCCTACCTGGTTCACCTCCGAAAGGAGTCATAATCTTTGTGCAAGGAGGGGGAAGAATCTCTCCGTATGTTGATCATACACAGATTCCCATCATAGGCATACACCTGGACGTTTGGAGGCGGTTGCGACACTGGCCCCTACTACAAGGGTAACCTTTGAACGTACACTGTTGAGTCCTTGGAAACACCAAAAACACGAGCGCCCTCTAGGGGGTGACACGGCTGTGTGAGGTGCACGTATGCGCATAAGCAATGGGGCAAAGGTTTTGACTTCTCACCATTTTCTTTGGTAGGGATAGCTATGTGTTTGTTTTTTAGTCTTAAACATTGTCCAAACATCTTCAAACAAGACTCGACATAATTAATAAGTTGCTTTGTCCTGATAGATCTCATATCGGGACTACTTTTTTTGTATCACAACTTGTCTCGATTGAAACCTATGTGCTTGATCAAAATCTCGCGGGATATACTTGCTTTTAATCTTGCAAACAAACAACAAACTGAAATACCGAAGTTCTTCGACATTAGGTGACTTGTCCCAGTTTTAGAGACCTATTCTGTATTTAGGGTTTATGTGTCCTTAACCTTTTGAATTAGTGATCCTTGATCTCATAAGCGATTTTGTTTGAGATTGGCAAATTAGGAATTGTTCCTGTCAAATAGATAAATTTTTAGACTTTTTGATAACACACTTGGAGAGTGCTAGTAGTCTCCTTGTCCACCCATTTTCATACAATTCAAACTCAGTACACTTTGTGTAAGCCATCCTCCTGATCCATATGTGCTAGGGTGTTCACCCAAGAATTGAGCACCTCTGTGGCAGTGTTGGTTTGCACCTATTTGCAACAGTTCTATTTCACCATCTCTCTTGGACAAGAGAAAACTTTTACTATCCTAGTCTGGTATTGGTTTTTCTTAGAATTGTTCATATTTCTGAATCCTCCCTTTCATGTCAGCCACAACAAGATATCAAGTGAGCCAAGGAAAGCGACCTCAGATAGTCTTTAACCAACTACCCCCAGTTCAGACTCGTCAAAAGAGAAAGGAAAAGGAACCAATATTTGACCAGTCACCTAGGAGTCAGTTTGAAACCTATTTTGACCCAAAGAGCCATTTTAGTGACTTGAGTACCCCCTCAACACCTTCCCACTCAGGTATGGATATGAGTTATATTGTCACTCGGTGGGAGAGGGAAGCCATGGATCAAAATCTTGATGATATCTATGAACAACACAAAAACAACATGATATTTGGAAATTCTTCTCATGATGATCAACCTGGTTCACCCCTCATTAATACAAGATATTTGGATGCCCATCAACGGGATGAAAGGTATAAGAGACGAGCTCAACAAGAAAAATGGTCACAATATGAAGACCAAGACAATGAACCTCGTGATGCTCATGTCAATACAACATATACCAATGACTTGTTCAAACAATCTAGACCAAGCTCACCACTTCAACATACCTCAAGGTTCACAAGTGATAGGCTTAGAAGAATTGAACGCGAAAAGAAAGCCTTTCTAGATGAACAAGCTGCAAAGCAAGAAAAGTTTAGACAACTTGAGGAAGAGAGCCAAGCGTTATTGGAAGTACAAAGGAAACTCGCTCAAGAGGAGCAAGATAGGCAGTTAGCCCACCAATTAAACAAACAATACAATACAAGGGGTGCTAACAGTGGACATAATTCTCCTCCCTCCACCCCTTCCAGAACACCAAGAAGTAGAAGGCGGTCAAGCACTCCTTCTAGATCTCCTAGTCCTAGAGGAAGAAGGGCCTCTCAGTATACTCACTATAGGAGGCAAACTCCTCCCAGAAATTCAAGACCACACTCCCAACATGTACATCCTGGTTCCCAACATGGAGGTCGTAGCTCACATTATGATTTTGATACTCAAGACTTCATGCGAATACAACAAGAGCCTATCTTCCAACAGTATGTGGAGAGGTATTTGGAACAAAACAAAGATAAATTCTTGGAAAGTCTAATCAGCAAGGGTGCCAGAGTCCCTTATAATTTTGATGTGGACAACAAAATACAAAAGAAAAATCCCTCTCAAGAGGAAGAAATCCGCCAAATGAAGCAAATGATGGAGAAAATGATGCAACCTAAGAGCTCATTCTCACTATACTCAATTTATCCTAATCCATTTGACAAGAGTGTGAGTATGAAAGATTTTCCAAAGAGGGTGGAATTCCCACAATACGATAAATATGACGGTAGTGGCGATCCACACGACCATGTGTGTCAGTTCTATACTATGAGCTTTGAATTCCATCAAGATGACTCCTATTTGATGAGGTTGTTCCCTAGGAGTCTTAAAGGACAAGCAATGGAATGGTTTACCAATATCACTCCTCCTGTCAAGACTTTTAGAGAACTTGTTCATAGATTCGCTCAACACTTCGCATATAATCTGTCAAGACCTGTTACTATGTTGGACCTATGCAACTTGAAACAAAATCAGGGGGAACCCTTTGTTACCTTCTTGCAAAGGTGGAGGAGACAATGCTCTCGGTATCCTAGGACGATCCATGAGGATGAAAAGATTGATATACTTGTTAGTAATTTGGTGCCTGAAATGAGACATGAGATCAAAAAGATAGTCTTCACTTCCTTTAATACCATGATTGAAACTGCATGCCGCATTGAGGATGTTCTAAAAGAACAAGGCATTTTGACCAGACATAACAATAATACCAACAATGGTCAACACAACAATAAGGATAAAGGGAAGAACAACAATTGGAACAAAAACAAACAAGTTGTCAATGATGGAGTTGTGGATTCTTCCCAATCAAGAGATCAAAGTGTTCTTAATTTGACTAAGGTTGTGCAAGCAATGAAGCTTAATGCACCTCCACAACAAGAAAGTAAACCAACATATCGAGAGGCCCAAAAACCAGGTGCAATTTACCAAATTGGGTGACTCATATGAGGATATTCTCAAACTCTCATTGCTAACAACTTGGCACATCCTCGCATCCCAAAAATTCTCATGACCTGCATCCTAAGCCACATTGGTGGGATGACAAGGCATTCAGAATTTCCATAATGGCCCCCTACATCAAGAAAACTGTTGGAAATTAAAACATATCGTCCAAGATTTTATAGAAAGTGGAAAGCTTCAAGTTGATGGCCTAAATACCAATGCTGATCATAAGGCTTTTAAGGAACCTTTTCCTAATTATGACAAGGGGGAAACCTCTAAATCACAGAATGGCAAAGCTGCAATCAACTACACCTATACAACAGCAGAAAATGTGATAAACATGCTTGAAGTTGTGGAGCCAAGTGTTAATATGATAAGGAGTAAGGACCCACATGGTTATGACTCTCCCCCTATTTTGACAACCAACCTGTTGTGGTGCTGAGAGGTCCTCATTCTAGGTTATCTTCCCAAGCCCTTAATGCTGTTACCAGGAGTCAAGCCCCTATTATTCTCAGAGGGCCTAGTTCAGGTCCATCCAATAAATCCAAGCAAGTGGCATCCAAGAATGTCACTATAAAGTCCGCCACTGCTCTCAAACCAAACTACAATCTTGTAGATCAGTTACAGAAAACTCCAGCACAAATCTCAATCTTAGAGCTTCTAGAGTTGTCCCCTAGACAAGCAAATCCTTGAGGACGCTTTGCGCACAGCAAATGTCCCCAACAACATTGATATAGACCAATTCCAAGGCATGGTGAATCACATTACTAGCCCACATTACCTTTCTTTCTCTGAAGATGATGACAAATCCCTAAGCCATCCACACAATCTTGCCCTTCACATTGAAGTCATGATTCATAAAACTCGTGTCAGGCGCGTGTTGATTGATGGAGGTGCTAGGTTAAATATCTATACTTTGAATTTGTTAAAAACTTTGGGCTATTCAGAGCAAGTGATCGACACTAGAAAGAAGATCACCATAAAGGCCTATGATGAGGCAGAACGAAGTTTGCGATTGGTCAGTCCTTCCCGCTTTAATTGGCCCGCTTGAAAAGATATCTTGTTTCAAATTGTTGATACCGGACCCCTTGCATACAACATTTTACTGGGTAGACCATGGATTCATGATATGCAGGCAGTGCCGTCTACCTACCACCAGTGTGTTAAGTTCCCCTACAATGGAATAGAAATTTGCATACCAGGGGATAACACCTTATCAATTAACTCAATCTCAGCTAATGTTCATGTCCCTCTTAACTGAGCAGCAGAGGATTATGAAACAACTTTAGCAGACTGTCAAAACAAATTTAAGTCAGTAGACCTTGGCATGGGGGGGTATCAACTTGACTCTTTTGCAAAGATGCCTGATTCCCCTAGGACATATGGAAAGCCTTCACAAGAGATGAAACCATCATCTTCAGCAATGACAATATTTGACAAGATTGTTGAATCCTCAGTACCAATACAAGATGAAAAAGAGGAAGTAGCTGTTCGAGATTGGATATACAAAGAGGAGAAATACCAGCACAATGAAAATTTCTCTCCCTCTCCTAAGTCCTATGGGAGAGGATATATTTTTTTCAAGAAGATGGGTTATCCGGTGATATGGCCCTTAGTCACAAAGTTAGCCAAAGCAGACGAACCATCAATCATGATCTTTTGCATGTAAGCTCCAAGAAACCGCTGCCTAGGCTTTATGAACAACAATAAATAATCGGCCCCCATTTCGAGTAGGCTGATAGTAAAGATGACAATGTATCATGTACTGCATTTGACCAATCAACAGTATATAACAGATGATTGATACCTTCAACAAATCTCCTTTGGGAAGATTCAAGAGATTTAATAATTGATAGTCCTCCTATCTCATTTGCAATAGATAGTGACTATATGAATGCAAGATTGACTATGGATAGTGTCTCCATCCCAGCTGCAATGGATGGTGATAATTTAGATAATTTTGTGATTGAGCAAATTGCTAGAGGAGAGGAGCCTCTTCCAAATCTTGAGGCTTCTACATCACGAGGCTCCAACAATAATTCAGAAATAGACTCTCATGAGTTTGAATGGGATTCACTCTCAGATGCAATAGTTGACTTGGATATGGATGTTGTCCACACTTATAGTTCTCAACCTGATGTAACTGACAAGTCATGTGTTAGATTAGAAGATCGGAACCCACATGTTGCATTAGTAGACGATTCTTCGCTTGCTAGGATAAATTCTGATTTAGACACTTTAGAGGGAAACTTGACAGATTCCAATTCTACACAAATGAGATGACAACGTACCTATATCCTTAATCTCTAACCAACATCAACCTACCCTCTTGTTCACCCCAACCCATTGATTGGTCTCAACGGCATCAAGAGCCTCAACTTTAATACTCACAATGACTGTGAGATCACCCGCTATCTAAATGCCATTGAACCCAGATCTTTCCACCTGCTGAATCGCCTACCAAGATGATAGAATCGGACATCAAGTACCTTATCACAAGATAAAAGAAAGAAAAAAGAATAAGAGTTCTGATGGCGAAAACCACTATGTGGCGGTGTCAGAACCAAAAAAAAGTAAAAATAAAAGATGTATCCAAAGGTGAAAACCTCCCATAGGCACCTACGAATGAGGTACTTGATAGTCTCCCAAGCTATTTCTAGGATAGATCATCAGTATTGGTTGAACCTACAGAAGCTGTTAATTTGGGCACAGAGGAAGTTCCAAAAATTGTACACTTGGCTAAATCTTTATCACCTGAAGAAAAGAAAGCCTATACTGAGTTCCT
Organism: Sequoia sempervirens; assembly: GCA_007258455.2. Taxonomy (NCBI): domain Eukaryota; kingdom Viridiplantae; phylum Streptophyta; class Pinopsida; order Cupressales; family Cupressaceae; genus Sequoia; species Sequoia sempervirens. Next base: position 16,280 of record VDFB02111868.1, read on the forward strand.
CCAAAAGAAGGAAATTAACTTTGCATGGACATAATGTATTACGCCGTGGTTGACACTAATCTCATTATGCATCATTTATCCATAGCCTGTGTGTGAAACCAAATAAACAAGTTGAGAAAATGCACCTCATATAGCTCTTTTAGTGAAAGCTTCTAATTAGAAAAGCTCCTTTGGTGCAGTGATTCATTAGAGCCAATTATGCCGCATCGGATTTCCAACATTGTACCTGTTTCTAAACCTGATAAAACCATTAGAATCTGCATAGACTTTAGAGATCTTAACAGAGCATGCCCAAAGGATGATTTCCCACTTCCTAACATAGACATGATAGTGGACATGACAGCACGATATGAGATCTATTCTTTGATGGATGGTTTTTCTGGGTATATTCAGATCAAGATAGCTCCTGAGGATCAAGAAAAGACTGCATTCACATGTTCCTGGGGTACTTATTTTTGGAATGTCATGCCCTTTGGATTGAAAAATGCAGGAGCTACTTACCAAAGAGCTATGACAACCATCTTCCATGACATGATGCATAAGAATATGGAAGATTATGTGGATGACACCCTGGCTAAGTCTAAGAGAAGAGGAACACATTTGGCTGATTTAGAAGTGATTCTAGATCACATGGAACAATTTCAACTAAGATTAAACCCAAAAAAGTGTGCATTTGGTGTTACTTCTAGCAAATTATTGGGATTCATCATTTCAGCTAAAGGAATAGAAGTGGACCCTGAAAAGGTTCAAGCCATTATAAACATGCCACCTCCCAAAAATGTTAGCCAAATGAGGAGTCTTCAAGGGCGCCTTCAATCCATAAGGAGGTTTATTTCACAATTGGCAGATAGAGCACAACCTTTCAACAAAAAATTGCATAAAGGTGTTCAATGTGTCTGGAATGAGGATTGCCAAAAGAGCATGGATCAAATTAAAGAATACTTGGAAAATCCTCCCATTTTAATGCCTCCCATTCCAGGAAAACCTCTCATTTTATATGTCTCACCATCAATTCACTGGGGGCATTGTTGGCTCAATTAGATGAACAAGGGAAAGAAAGGGCCATATATTATATTAGTCGCACTCTTGTTTCTTATGAGGTTAATTATACTAGTATTGAAAAAGCTTGACTTGCAGTAGTGTTTGCTTCTCAAAAATTGCGACACTATATGCTCGCGCACACCATACACCTCATAGCAAAATTTGATCCTCTCAAATGCTTGCTCGGTAAAGCTGCCTCTCATGGGTAGACTTGCTAAATGGATGATGATTCTTTCTAAATTTACAGGCATAGAATTATATTGAGCGGCAAAGAAGCAATCCAAAGGAAGACTGAAAGCTATTGCGAGGATCAGCGGCTAATTCCCTATTCAAGATAATATGCCCCATTCAAGTCAACTTTCCAGATGAGCATCTTATGTACATGACTGAAAGATCCTGGAAACTATTCTTTGATGGTTCCTGCATGCAAAATGGTTCTGGAGCTAGTGTGTTGTTTGTTTCTCCTCATGGGTATACTATTCCTAAATCTTACAAGTTACTATTTCTATGCACAAACAACATAGCTGAGTATGAGGCTTTGACAAATGGACTAAAAATGGCCATAGAGTGGAATATCACAGAACTACATATCTATGGGGATTCTCAGCTGATCATCAATCAAGTCAATGAACAATACCAAACAAAAGATGACAAGTTGGTACCTTACAAAAAAATGGTTGATTCATTAAGACGGTATTTTACTTTTGTCACCTTTCAGCAAATCCCTAGGGATGAGAACAAAGTAGCTGATGCTATGGCCACCCTTGCTTCACTTCTTCAGTTAGAGGAACATGAGTCCAAATATGAATTCTTGGTGGAAGAGCTACGATATCCCATATTTGACTCACCCGAAAGCCATGTCATTTGTACCCTTGTCAATCATGAATCCTCCCGCTATGGTGCTTTATTTACTCATATCTTTGTGATGGCATCATCCCCGATACATTTAAACGATCTGAAAGAAGAAACCTTATCCGCAATGCCTCTCGCCATTCCCTCATCTCTAGTGATTTGTATAGGAGGGGTCTAGATGGAACACTTCTTAGGTGCTTAGAAAAGGAGGAATCCGATCAAGCGCTAGTTGACATCCACGAGGGCATATGTGGAGGACATTCTAATGGTCTTTCCATGGCTAGAAGGTTGCTTAGGGTAGGGTACTATTGGCCTACGATGCAGATAGATACAGTAGCATTTGCTAAGTCTTGTGAAAAATGTCAGAAACATGGACACCTGATACATGCTCCAGGTAGGGAGCTAATTCCTTCTATATCTCACTGGCCATTTCAGCGATGGGCCTTTGATCTTGTTGGGCAGATTCATCCCAACTCATCAAGTGGGCATAAGTTCATTATCACTGCTACTGACTACTTCACAAAATGGGTAGAGGTTGTTCCACTTTCTATTGCCTCAGGAAAGACAGTGTCTTTATTTATTTTAAGAAACCATATCATCACAGCCGTGTAGGTGCCATCTAGGAATAAAATCGCAAACAGTAAATTAGAGTTCAAAACAAGGACCTTAAAGAACTGCGCCAAAGATTCAAGATAAAAGCAACATTGGTCCTCCATTTGCACTTCCCACGAAATGAGTGCGGCCGAGAGAACTTCAAACAAAACCATTCTCAAGATTTTGCACAGAACAGTTCATAAGAATGGTAGAGATTGGCACCTACAGATAAATCCAGCCCTATGGGCCTATAGAACGAGTATTCGTACTCCAACTGGGGCTACTCCTTTTGCCCTTACATATGGCGCTGAAGCAGTGTTACCTTTAGAGGTTGAGATTCCATCACTTCAGGTCTCTCTCAAAGGTCTAGTTATAGATGAAGACTATCGCGCCATCAGATTGCAAGAATTAGAACTTCTTGATGAGAAGCGTAAAGCATCATTTGACCATATGAGGGTCTATCAAAAGAGGATGTCCAAAGCCTTCAACAAAAAGGTTCGCCCTAGAGAATTCCAAGTAGGAGATCTTGTCCTGCGAGAGAATCCTAAGAACCAACAGAATCGAGAACAGAAGGGAAAATTCGAACCTAATTGGCTTGGACCTTACATCATCACAGCAGCTTTTGGCATAGGTGCCTATCTACTATCTACTGAAGAGGGGGAGCAGCTCCCTGAGCCTATCAATGTTTTGCACCTGAAGAAGTTCTATCCTTGATGCCCGTTCTGTTTGGGGGCATCCTTTGTATATAATTATGACCCTGAAAAAAGTTCCAAAAAAATTGATATATGATACTGAAAAAATTACAAAAAAAAATTGATATATTGTCAAAAAATCAAAAAAAAAAAATTCAAATATGAATTCTTTAAGAAAGGCGAAAAATGAAAATACAAAATTAAAAAAATTAAAAATAAAAAAAATAAAAAAAGAAAAAAGTACCTTGGTGAAAATCTGGAAGCGATGGCGAAATTTGTAAAATGCAAAAAAAATATAAAAGGTCCTAAAAAGAGATTCTTCCAAGTGGAGCAGAGCACGGAAGCAGTACTACTTGAGGCCTTTGCATCCCTATTTCTTAGCATGCATCCTCGAACTTAGCCTTTCTCCATCATGCCTTGTCCTTATTGCCTTGGTTTGGAATTGGTCTTTGTCTTTGTCTAGGGGCATCACTGTGTTAGCTTTGGTCTCTTGGATATGCTTGTCTTTAGGACACCTCGCAAACAGTGTTTTTCAACACTAACCCAACTGTGTTTTTCAACACAACCCCTGACATCATGTGTTTTTCAACACTTATCAGTTTGGTCTTATCCAGTTCGGTCATGTGATCTTACCTACTTGCAAGCATTCGATCCTTATCCTCGGAACTCAATATCAGTTTACACACTTAAAATTTTTTTAATTGCAACACTTAATGCTTGAGATATGCCATGATCTTTTCTTTGTGTGCTGACTGATATTGATTTTCATTGAGTGTCCTTGTCTAATAAGTCTCTCCGTGATGCATAGCTAGAGGACTTGGGGCATGGGGCATGTTTTTATTTGCTTTCTGCTTGTGGGTGTTGTCTTGAACCTCTTCAGTGTCTCTTGTTGTCTCCTTGACACACTTAAGAGATTTATGGTATCATCCTTGAATGTTTTTGCACAACCATTCTCATGGTAATCTTGGCATTTATGTCTTGATGCGAGCGTGGTTTTGCTACATTAAATTGGGTAAGCTAACATTGTAGTCATCTTGACCTTCATGTCTTTGATGCTCATGTTAGAATCTTTCCACATTCCAAGCTGATATAAATCACATTCATATCTTCATAGTTGCATTTGTGACTAGTGATGATTGTGTGATTGTTCGATGTCCGGTAATAATGGCCCAATGATGAAAATAAGTTCTCTTACATTCTCTAATGAATGATGAACACACAAAAACCTATGTTACCCTATTGCAAGTACACCTTTGCATTTTCATGTAGCTTGCATTATTTAGACTTCATGTTAATTTGCACTTTTAGGCTGTATTATGGGTTTGAGAGGGTTTCCTTCATCTTTCTTGTGGATTTTTCATCAACTGTGATCACGTTCTTCATTTCCTTATCTTCTTTCGTGATCTCAATTGAAATTCCCTATCTTAAGCAGTTGATTGATTTTGATGCATCCTCTTTATTGAGGCAGTGATTCTCTTCCTTCTCTCCATTTCTTTCCATTTCTTCCAAACTTCTATCTTCCATTCGATTTCTTACTTCTTTTCTTCTAATTCAACCTTAGGGCATAATTTTCTTGCTGATCTACACGGTTACAGTGATTCTTATATTTTTTCATCTTACATCAAGAACCTTATCTTTTGTTTGATTTGATCAAATTTTCAATTTATTATTTCTCCTCTATCTCATTTGATTTAGATTATGAGGCGATTACCTATCAAACTTCAATCCTTGATTCAACTTTATCAATTTATCAATTGCTTCTCTTGGGGCAACCTTGCGAGATTCTTATCTCTCACTTTGGATGTGATCAAATCGACCTCATGTTCAAAGGCCTTTTGTTTATGTTTGTCCAGATGTGTGATCCTCGACCTCACATCTGGTTGTTTTAATGATCCCAAATCGATCTCACATTGCAACTTCATTCTTTGACTGCATGTGATCCCGAGTCAACCTCACATTAGTCAAAGAGGGGCAAATGTATGCAACCTAAAATGGTCACCTAGACTTTGGGCCCCATTTATTTAATTTGTCAACATCAACTTTTTGAATCAATGATTGTCACATTTTCAAATCAAATTTCTTAGTCAATTCATAGCTATTTCAAATGTTTCAATTTTCCCTAAGGTTTGAATGCTTCATTAATTTTATTTAATCAAAAGAAATAAATCCCTTTTAATAAATAAAATAATGTTATTTAATTGAAGTTAATATTACTTAAATAAAATGATGCTATTTAATTAAATCTATTTTTAATTAAATAATTTTATTTTATTTTATTAATATTCATTCTAAATTACATAATCTTATTTTATTTTATTAAAAGAGATATTATCATCCTAAATTAAATAAAATAAATGAAATATCCTCTCAAGAATATCCATGATGAAAAAAAAGGGAAAATCCGGTTAAAAGGAAATAAACTAAAAAAAAATTCCAATAAGATTTGTTTCTATTTTTCTATTTATCCCACATTGCTTCTGAATTTGCCTTCAATTCCACTTTTTCCTATAAAATGAGCCCTCTCATTCTCATTTCAAGAATCACGAATTTTTACATCAGACTTATGCTACAAATTTGAATTTTATCATTTGAGATTACATTAGTTTGATTATATAAGCATCTTATTTTTAGAGCATATAGTTTAATATTACATTTTAGCTTAATCTTCATAGTAGATTAATTTGCAAAATAATTCATTTATGGCATTGCATGTAGATTAAGTTTCATTTCAATAAATTAGTTTGGTTTATTACATTTTACAGCCATTTAGATTAGTTTTCATTGTTGCATTGCAAGAACAGGATTCATGGAGATTGGCATTCTTGCTTCTCCTCTTTGAATCTCATTCCGAGATTGTATTTGCGAGTGGGGGTTAATCTGAGGGCCACAATATCAATCCCTGCTCTTCTCGGATAGAGAGCTGTGAATTGATTTGCAAGGACTCATTATTGAGTATCCTTGCATGCAAGGATTCACAGAAGTATAACATATTTTCAGTTATACAGGACCAACATGGACTGACATGTGGACATGTTATTCACACTCCCCCCCAACATAAATTCAAGCATGTGTCCTCACATGTGAGGTGGTAATGACGATTTGATAGGGCAGGGGATAATTACATGCTATGGAGAACATCTACATTAATGTACAAGAATTAATTAAATATACCAAAAGATAATTAAGATGTAACAAATTGATGTGCAGGTACCTGAATTCATGGAATATTTGTTGCAAATAATATTGAGGAAGTACCGATCACCTTTTAAGAAGTCAGTTGAACAATTAATGAAAGTGGAGATGGAGCGAAGTGAAATGGAATGAAGTGAAGTTATGGCGGAGTGATGGAAGAGAGAGAAAGGTGGAAATGGATGGGAGGATGGGTGGATGAATGAAGAAGTGGAAGTCTTTATTATGACAATTTATGTACCTTGGTTAGCTAGAAGGAGGAACACTAGGTCCGCTACCTTCGGTTGTAGGAATTTCGGGTGTTGTATGTTGAGTGAATTGTTGCATGAATTCCTCCTTGGAAGTTGGCTTGTGATACAACCTGAGGCGATGACCGTTGACAATCAGCTTAAATCTCACAGGGTCAATGGTAGTGAGATGAACAGCTCCATTGGGAAAGACTTTAGCAACCTCATATGGTCCTAGCCACCTTGTTTGCAACTTACCAACATTATCCTAATATCTTGAGTCATAAAGGAGCGCCTAGTCACCTGGCTAGAATTTTTTGTCCTTTATGAATTTTTCATGCCACTTTATTCTTTGATTCTACACTACATCTATGTGATGCAAGGTTGTCTTTCTCATCTCATCCAAATTATTCAACTGCATAATTTAGTCCTTGTGTGCCTCAGAGATATCCATCCCTAAGTCTAGTGTAGTCCTAATAGTCTTATGCTCAAATTCAATGGGCATCATAGTTGTCTTTCCATACAACAACTCAAAAAGAGTGAAGCATGTGGTTGTTTCTAGGTGATCTGATAGGCCCAAACAGCTTCTGTAAACCTATTTTCCCAATCCTTTCTATGGATAGCCACTATTTTTGTCAGAATGGCTTCAATTCCCTGTTGGTCACCTCAATTTGGCCATTGGCCTGAGGGTGATAAGGACTATACTTCTTGTGTCTCACATTATATTCATTAACTAGTGTTGTGACAAGGGTTGATGTAAATTGTGCCCCTTGATCAGTCACTATCTCCCTTGGAACCCCATACCATGTGAAAATTTTCTCATAAAGAAATTATGCAACCTTATTATCTCTTGCATGCTTCATGGCTTTAACTTCTACCCACTTCGTTACATAATCAGTGCAAACCAGGATATAGGATTTACCATTTGATGGAGGATCAATGGGTCCTACAAAATCCAATCTCCATTTATCAAATGGAGTGATTACTACCTGGGGGTAAAGGGGCATCTCATTAGATTTGGTTGGTCGACCCATCCTCTGGCATCTATCACACTTGTATATTTCCCTGCATCCTTGTGGAGTGTGGGCCAGTAATATCCTGTGTTCAGAATCTTCATTGTTGTCCTCTTGGCTGCAAAATTCCCTCCACAGGGTTCATTGTGACATGCATGCAATATATCATATGTCTCATCTTTTGTCACACATCTCCTCATGACATGGTCTGGTCCAGTGTAGAACAAGCATCCTACAATCCATGAGAAAGGAATTTTTTTCTCAATGAGCACCCTTCTCTTTTGGAGAGAAATGAGGAGGAACTCTCCCTGTGACCAAATAATTAGCTATGTCAACATACTAGGGTGTATGCACACTGATGGAAAATAAATGTTCATCGGGGAAAGAGTCATCAATGACTTGATTTTCCTCTAATGTAGTCAGCCTTGAAAGAAATTTTGCAACAACATTGGCCTTCCCTGGTTTATCAACAATGGTTATGTCAAACTCATGCATTAGCAACAACCATCTTGCTAGCCTACCTGAGATCAAGGGCTTATTCATGAGGTACCTAATGGCTGCATGGTTTATGTGCACAAAGATTTGATAATATATTATGTAGTGCCTGAATTTGTTAAGGGCATAGACCACTGCCAGCATTTCCTTTTCTGTCACTATATAATTGAATTTAGCTCCTTGTAGGTTTTTACCGAAAAAATAAATAGCATTCTCAATTGCTCCTTCTTTTTGTCCTAAGACAACTCCTATAGCATAGTCTGATGCATCTATATGAATGTGAAAAGGAAGCTCCCAATTAGGACCTTTGAGTACAGGAGCATGAGTTAAAGCTATTTTCAAATCATAGAATTCCTTGTCACAGTCTTTTGTCCATTGGAACTCAGCATCTTTAGTTAGGAGATTGTACAATGGTGTTTCCATTTTTCTAAAATCTTTGATGAAACGCCTATAGTAACCTACATGTCCCAAGAAACTCCTAACATCTTTTTGTTTTGCAGGTATAGGCAGATTGGTGATCACCTCAATCTTGGCAGGATCTACTTGAATTCCTTGGTGAGAGATGTAGTGTCCAAGGACTACACCTTCTTGCATCATCATGAAGCACTTTTCATTGTTTAAAGATAGATTATGGTTTTCACATCTTTGTAAGACTCTCCTGAGATTTTCCAATGCTTCATTAAATTCAGCACCATAGGTAGTGAAATCATCCATATAAATCGCCATGCAATCATGTGAGATATCTGAAAATATGCTAATGACTGCCCTCTAAAAAGTTGCAGGTGCATTGCATAAGCCAAATGGAAGTACTGAGTAGGCATAAGTCCCCCATGGACAGGTAAAGGTGGTATTCTCTTGGTCCTCATGTGCAATTTGTATCTAGTTATAGCCACTGAATCCATCTAGAAAAGAAAAGTACTACTTTCCTGCAAGGGAATCCAACACTTGGTCTATGAAAGGAAGGGAAAAATGGTCATTTTTGGTTGCAGCATTGAGTTCCTTGTAATCAACACAAACTCACCACTTCCATCCCTTTTTGGGCACAATCACCAATGGAGGCACCCACTGGCTATCTAAAATGGGCTAGATAAATCATGCATCTAGCAATTTATGTAGTTCCACTTTTACAATTTCTCTCAATGCAAGGTTAATTCTTCTTTATGGCTGCCTCACTAGTGTGCAATCATCTTGGATGTATATCCTATGAGTGAAGAGCTTAGGATCCAATACCTTCATATCATGATAATCCCATGCAAATGCATGTTGGTGGGTCTTTAGTAAGTTTTTCAATGAAAATTGTTGTTCTTCACTCAACTTATTGTTAATATTTAGATATTTCCCTTCTGATACTTGCACTTTTGTAGTTAATTCTATCATAGTTGCTTCACCAATGCTTGGTCCTTGAGCTCATGTGGCAGCAATGTATTAGACATACATGTTGTTGCAGGAAGTTTAGTTGCAAGAAGAGTGGGAAGAAGTGTCTTCACTGGACCAACAAAATTAGATGAATGAGAAGATGATGCTTCCTACACCTCACAATGGTTCTAAATTATGTTAGACAATACTTCATCTTCTTCCTGAAGCTTCATGAAATAATTTCTTCCTAACATCATAAGTTGTGCCACAGAATTGACTTCCTCGGCCTCTTCACCAAAATGTGGCCATATGGGGTTATCCATATCATGGGATGGCTAAGTAGGAGGTAGAGAACAAGCTTTTTAGTGCTCTTTCCATCAGAAATGGTTATGTCTCTTTTCTGGCATCCAATATAGGCATATGTTGTTGCTAACCATGGCCTCCCTAGGATGATGGGATACCTTCCTAGTGTAGCTTTGGGAGAAGGAATCATGAATTCTATTGGGTACTCCCAAGAGTCTAGGGTTACCACAAGATCTTCTACTATACCATTAGGTCTAACAGTGGAACTATCAACAAGCTGCAGGATAGTAGTAGGTCTCATTCTTGCAACATTTAGTTGCTACAGGATATCCTTAGTCATCACATTTATTGTTTCTCCCAAATCAATCAGAGCATTCTTTATTTGGATCCCATTTATAACAACTCCTACCACAGGACTACCCGGGTCATTGTATTTGGGAATAGTCACTTTCCCAAGCATGATTTCAGCCAGTTGTCCCACCACATGAACCGTAGTGGAGTCTTTCTTTTTCCTGCCTGGCTTCTTGAGGCATGCTTCCTTAATTGCTTTTCCATATATGGGAACATCTTTTATGGCCTGAAATAGAGGTATCTTGACATATATATGCTTCAACTGATCTAGAATTTCAAAGGTTGTTTCCTCCTCTTCCTTTTTTTTAGCAACTTCCAACCTCTAAGGAAATGGTGGTTCTTGTTCAGTCTACTGGATTGGGAACGGTTCAGGGTTTTTAGGTGCACTTGGCTGAATGGGGACATTCAGATGCTCCTCCTCTTCCACATGAATCTCAGTAATAATGGGTGTGGAAGGAGTTGGAAAATTAATTCCTAAATTCAAGTGGATGTCACTTACACTCACATCATATGAAGGAAATTGATTTGGATCAGCATATTATACTGGCTACTATTGTTGTGGTTTGTTATTTGGGTTAGGTGTGGGTTGAGCTAGTAGCTGAGTAGGTCTAGGTGTGGTTGAACTTGAACTAGTAGGAGGAAGCATTATAGCAATTTGTTGGGGCTGAGAAGGTGGTTACATGTAACTGGTTGTCTGGTTTGGCCATTGTTGTCCTCCCCTCCATTGAGATTCTTACTGCCAGTTTCTTGGAGGTGGTTGCCAATTTCCTTGAAACTGTTGCCAATTCCCCTAAGGTTGTTTCCACTAGGGTTGAGAGTTTTGGTGATTGGGCCAGGTATTCAGAGGGTTATTCCAAGGTTGTGGTGGATATCATTCATAGTTGGATGGGTATGAGGGTTGCCATTGGTTGCTTGATGCATAAGAATTAAAATAAGGCCTAGCAAATGATAATGGATCTGGTGGCATACCTTGTCTTGGAGCCCATGGTCTCATCTGTGCAATGTAGTAGACTTGATCATCTTCACCCTGAATTGGCTTGAACTCAAGTGGGATTTGCTTACTATCAATGTTAGCTACCATTTTGCATCTGCAGTCCTTTTTTCCGCAATGTGGGCAATATTCTACCAACATTGACTCTGCCTCCTCTTGTTTCTTCTTTGCTTGAAGTGTATCTAGCTGAGTAGCCAGATTTTTTATGATGTCTTTCTTGAATTTTTCCATCAAGTGAGTAATCTCCATCCTTGAAACTCCATTGGTAGATGACTTATCTATAGAGGATCAATAAGCTCTCCCTTTCTTTGAAGTTTCCCTAGAATAGTTCAGACATATCTTCTTGATATCCTCCCAAGGGACTTGGGTGATATCTCCTCCTCCCATTAGGTCCAAAGCATCAGTGCAGTTTTCATTAATTCCTCTTAGGAAGAGAAATTTTTGTGATTGTTCATTGAGTGTATGGTGAGGATATTTTTGCAGGCAAAATAGAAACCTTGAAATATAATCCTCCAAACTCTCATCTTCATTTTGCTACATCCTAAAGATGTCATCTCCTCTCATGTCACTGCCCCTACAATATTCTTTGTACTTCTCAAGGAAAATTTTCTTCATGTCATCCCAAGTCTCCATAGTATTTTTGCCTATGCTCATAAACCATCTTAATGCAGCCTCTTTCAAGGTGGTAGGGAACAGCTTAAGCCTATGAGCATTAGTGGTATAGTAATAGCTTCTGCAAAGGATGTCAAACTCAAACAAGAAAGTATCACATAAGCAAAAGGGTGTGCTTCTTCTTCTTCATCATCTCTTGGAAGATTTTGATGCTCAACTAGCTGGAATGGATCAAGGTTATTAGGAAGGAATCTCCCATGAGCATCTCTCCTCCTACCTCTATGCATACGGTATCAACTCAATATCAGCTAGCTCACACAAAGAATTGGAAAAAGAATAGTGGATCATTACTTTCCTAAATGAGGGGTATACTAAGAACAAACTTTAGAAATACTACAACAGGAATGAAACTATCAATGACTCCAAAGAACTCCCTAGTTTGACACCATCCCCAGCAACGGCGCCAAAAATATTGGCCTCCTACAATGATTTAACAACTAATCCCTTAAAGTTGTGATTCAGAGATTGGACATCTAATCTAAATAGCTATCTTAATCATCATGAAGGTGCATTTGAATTGTCAACCCAGGGACGTAGACTTGAAATGGGTCAGCACAGTATGTGCACTAGGAATCCATAGTAGCCATATTCATTCTACAGCTAAGAAAGACATAATGCTGAAAGTAAATTGCTTAGAAAGAAGTAGCATAAGTGTTGAACATCAACCAACAACTATACTATGCTGAAGTGCATGACATAAATGAAAATTTGAGCAAACAAACAGGAAACTACTATGTCTGCTTTGGATGCAAGAATAGTCACATAATGGAATTCTAGTGGCTACAGGAATAGACAGTTGCCAGATTTGTAACTAATTGCATAGAAAAGTAACAACTAAACTAAATGATGGAATGCTCACCAATTGGGCCCCCTTGGATGAGTATCCCTTAAGAAAAATGTAAACTCAGATGCAATGAGATTATAACTTCATTTTATTCATTGGAAAGCATGATTACAATATAGCAACATAACTATATTACTGAAAAATTAAGAATGTGAGTACAACATCAAATTAATCAACCTTCTGAGAAGGAGCATTGGAGTCTTATTTATAGGAGGAAAAACTACTAACTAACTACCTAGCAAGGTGGTCAACTCCAATAGATAAGGAGGATGCCACTTTAGGGAAAGCATACAAAGTGGAAAGGAGGTTATGCATGTGTGGAATCTGGTCAAGCTGGTTTTCCTTAATGCAGATCTAGCATAACAATAGCTTCTATTTCGCTCAACAAACTATTATGACCATTCACAAGGCAGTTACAATCTTCGATTTGAACTAGGAATCTCCCTCCATTGACCTTTTGAATGATCACCTTTTTTACCTTTATGGCAAACAACCAACTAGCAGAATCTTTCTCAATTTTGTAGGTTATAATTATATATGCATGACAACATTAGTACACACAACAATTGCATATCTATAACTATCTTAAAGTAACATTCAATAATCCACATGTAAAATTAACATAGATAGTTCATATAGCATGCCAATGTCATTTAAGGGTTACAAAAAAAAGCTTATGCCCAATGTCTATCGTTTTGAGGAAATATCATGAAAATATCAACATCCAAGTATCAAGGTCTATGACAACTGCAAAAAATGGATAATAAACTATATCAAAATTGAGCCATAAATTGGACTCATCAGTCCTAAAAAAAGTATCAAATGTAAATACATTTTATATTTTTTAACTATTTAATTTGTATGATTTCAACAATCTAATTTTTATTTTTATTTAAAATTTGATAACACTCCAATATTTTTGGAATGAATAAAGTTTAATCATTAAATTAACAATTGCATCAATGATTTTATTGGTCCTATATAGGAAGATGGCTCTAATTCATTTGTAGACTAGGTGAAAGCCAACAATATTCAAGTGGCAGATTTTGAAATGATCATGTTTAATTTCCACACTAAACTTCTACTTTATGATTATCACAATTTTTAATGGCAAAGAAAGTTCATTTTTATTGCATTTGTTCTATCTAATATAACAATTTTTTGTTTTCTTTTTTCACAAATAGGGATGGAAATGATATATTCATTAGTAGTCTTATTGTTTCTCATTCAAGTATGTATGGTTTCTTAGATTACTACTTGAAAAGTTCTACCTTGGAACCTGTTGTGTGGTCTCACAAAACGCCCCAAGAATGTAAGGCTTGGGGACCCAAGTTAAAAAATTAATGCTTATGGCAGGCATTGGTTGGCTAATGATCACCAGGGTTGAAAATGTTAAAATAGAAATATTTAAAACAATTCATGGTTTAAAAGTACCAAGTATTGAATACACCGGGTGTCGAGAAATCGGGTTGATTGGAATGTTTAAGCGAAGTTTGGTAAGTTGTTGCAGTTCGCAAGTAAAGGCCCAGGGGCATAGAGGTTTCAGTACTAACTAGGATCCGGGTGAGTTTTGTTCTAGTAAGGCTGAAATATGTCAGGTATCGGGCATCGGGTAGGTGGTGTGTCGGTGTTGAAGTGTTAAATCTTGTTGTTTGGTTTTTCCCGAATGCCTAAAATGTCTGGTAGCCCACCTAAAGTGATGATTGCATGAGAATACATTAAAAGTGTGTTATTTAGGACTTGCTTTAAATTTTTATTTATACTAATGATGGTTTTATGTTAATGAGAGTTTTATTAATGTTTTTTTAAGGGATTGATATATGGAATTTTATGTGCAAGAGAAATAGGTTGTTGGACAATGTTTCGGTATGGATGGTTAGGAAAATTTGGATTCCAAGTAAATCCAATGATGTTGTTAGGTTTGGTGGTGCACTTTGAAAGTTCATGCGAGGACAATGCTTATTGAGGAGAAATTTTGGTAACTGGAAGACCGAGGGCCCAGGTATTACGCATGCGACGAAGGAGGGTGCCTAGCTCTGGGGTGATTTACTTTTGAGTGTTTTAGCTTGAAGCCCAAACTTGAATGTAGGAACAAAAGTGCTAGTAGATTTGAATAACTACTTCCACTTGATCACTTTGAATATCCAACAGAGGAAGTTCCTAAATTTTGTTTGACAAATCTGCTCAGTCCAATTTGATTTCCTAATTGAGTTTTAAAGATATAAGTCCAAATTTTTAAGTGCTAAAAGAGGTCAAAATTGGTTGACTTATTCAAAAGTTTCTCTTGCCAACTATCATGTGCCACGTGCTTTGTTGTGATTTGTCCCTTGGATTCCCTCTCATGTGTTGATTGAATTTCCCGAGTGTCTTGTTCTTATAAAAGGCCAAGAGATGTATTATTTTAGTTAAGATCAGAATTTATGGGTGTCAAAGAATTAAAAAAAATTCAAGTTTTATTCTTTTTCTTGTTTTTTGTTCCATTCCAGACTAAAAACTTGTATGTTTCATTAGAAGTTAACTAATATCAGAGCCAATTTCAAATCTATTTCCTGGTATGAAATCTTACGTAGTTGATTGTTTGTTCTTATCAAACAAGACTATGTGTTGCATCGTTTAAGGGTGCATACTGACACTATCTGGTGAAAAATGATCCCCCTTTATTTAAACTCTTGCATCATTATATTCCTAGCTATGAAGCAATCTTGTGATGGATAGAATGGTTTGCTCTGGTTTATTTATTTCTTGAGGCATGTGTGGATAATACCTGGGAGAAATTTTACTTTTTCAATATTTTTTTTATGCTTTATTTTAGAATAGATGTTTTATATTCTAGAAAATATTCCAAAAGTGATAAATACATGAAGTTTTATTATAAATCTTTCAATTCCACGAAGTTTTTGGATGCCTAATGCTAAATCTACTTGAATGTATGCAAGTTAATTTGATTTTCATGAAATATTATTGTAAATTCTTTGATTTTATGAAGTTATTGAGTAATATTTGAATGATCGAACTGAAATTATGTTTCTATCTTTTGGATACCAACCAATTCTTAACAACCGTTTACCCCTCATGTTTAACAACAAAATCAAAACGAACCTTCAATGAACCTAGTGTGTCAAGACCTGACATAAATGAACCTTGGGATCAAACTGAGTTTTCCTTAGATTTAGGTTTCCTAGTGGAGTCTCTCAAGAAAGGTAGGTTCTCACAGTACTCTATGAGAATTTATCTACATATTAGTGTGTGTGTGTGTGCAACATCTATGTCAACAGAAGTGACATTAGAAGGAGGGCCCTTTGGTGTTTTGAGTCGATATTGTTGTCTCGGTCGCATAGTCAAAGTCTACTTGTAAGTTGGAAGTCTAAGTAAGTTCGTAATGGAGAGTGAAAAATAAATTGATAAACTCCAAAAAATCCTTAACCAAAGGAATTCTCCCTTAAGTCTGTTCACTTTTGGTAGGGTTATAGAGTGCAGGATCCATGACACAACCGATCAGAGTGAACTTGATTGTAAATTTTTCCTAACTAGGGTAAGTTTGGCTACTCATAAGGTAATTCTATTAATGGAGGCATACCTAAGTGCAAGAAGAAAGGAACCATTGCTGGAAAGATGTTTGAATTCTAAGAAAATGCCTAACCCTAGCAAAAATAGAAGCTTTACTGGTTCAACCATGAACTGAATGGATTCACTAGCCGTAATTGCTATGAAAAGATTCTGGAAGTTTTGTAGGAAAAGAAGCAAAGTCATCAATATTTTGGAATATCATGTTTTAAGCATGAATTTGGAAGGATTAATTCACCAATATTCACACATGTGGATAATAACGAGAAAAAAGAGTGGGTGAAACGAGCGGTAGATGCATGCTTTTCGCCCCTAATTGTGAATCCACAACCTAAAAGGGAAGAGATCCTTGATTTTACACAAATGGAAAAGTATCAAGTTTTTACTTTCCCTCTTTTTGATAATTGTGCAAATTGTATTAAGGTCTGGCCTAATAAAATGAATAGTGATTTAAAGGTCAAAGATAGGACAGAGAACCGAAGAAGTCCTGAAAGGAAAGAGAATCGAGAAATAAATGCAACTATTCATGGAATAGAGTGAAAATAAATGGAGAACCATGAACGAATACTAGAAGAACGTACAAGACCAAGACAATGGAAAAGGTGGGTGCAGTCAACCATTAGTGAGGTTGTTTCCATATATTTTAGATATATTATTGGTAAGTATGCATTCGAATTTTTGTTTATTAAACATAGAAAATTTCAAATAATTCATTTTTACAGTAGGTTATCCAAAATTTATTTGAGTGAATTTAAAGATAAACTTTCTAGGATTCAAACTAAGAGCATTATGAAGTTAGTGGTAGAAATTAGGGTAAATTTCTTAATTAGGGTAAAATGCTTGGTTAGGGTAAATTTCAGTTAGTTCGGTTAGTTTTCTTTAGTAGTTTTTTCCTTGTCTTTTGGTTTTGTTCCTAACATTAGTGAATTCTTCTTAAAGCTAAAACGCATGATGATTGAATTCTGAAAACATTTTATTGTAAATTGAAAATGTAAAACCATTTTGAAATACACACATGAGTATAGAAAAGAAAAAAATGTATTATATCCATATATACATGAAAGTACAAAATTATCATTATAAAGCGATATCAAGAGAAAAAAGGAGGGTTGGATGTTCAAAAGACCGTGCTGGAACAATTGGTGGGCTGGATAGTCAATTTGCGTTTCCTCATCTCAGAGGAACATGTACCCCAGGTAGGCATTGTCCCTATGGTCGTTGAGGTTGGGAGTATGCAGATCAGTAAGGAAGGGTAGGAGAGGAACTATTTCCCTCTATTGCAAAAACTGGGGAATTTCATCAGTGGCAGGAATTCCTACAGTCAGCAGAGCAACAACAAGAACATTGTCCAAATTTCATAGGAAGTCTAGCCACACTATCATCACTGCAGTAGAATGAACTTCAGCTATAGAGAGTTTGAGGTCCAAGAGAGAAGCCACGAACCATGAAGTCAGGTTTTAGTTTAACATGTAATAGGCCTCAACGTTCATATAAGTTTCCCTGAGGACCATGATTAAGAATATTTTTGTGGAAGAGGTCTAAAGGAAGAATACCTTTCCGAGCTGTTGGTTCGTAATTCATCCCAAAAAACTAGTTTAGTGAGGGACACTGGTAAGGAAAATTGGAATATCCATAGCTTGGAAGCAAGAAAGCACATGCAGAGAAAAATAAAAATTGAAGAAATTGAAGATAGCAGTAAGGAATTTGAAGCAAAGTGTTGAATTTATAGACAGTCGTGAGAAATATGCAATACATGGTTGCCCAAGTAGAAAATTTTGGGAATGCAAGTTGAGGTGGTAGAAGTACATCTCACCAAATCCTTTAATGGATACCTTTAGAGGACTGAAGTCTAACGCATCTCTCTAAGGATTGGATCTTGCATGAAATGGCCTGATTTCTTGATAGATCTTGATGCTTGAATGCTTGCTTGAAACGTGAAACCTACATCACAATGTTAGCTCCAGAAACATGCATGAACGCACATAAATCTTGAAATCATGATAGGATCTTGAATGGTGCAATAATTTTTCTCCCCAATGCTCTTGACAATAATCTTTTCTCATGTGAAATTTGAATTATGTCACTTAGATTTGAATTAATAAAAAGACCTTGTATTTATAGGTGTTTCCTTAATTACCTAACAATTAAACATCACAACCTAAGCTTTGAAATTTTAATTTAGATCATTAAAATTCTGCCAAAAACATATTAAAAAATGAGTCCCAAGACTTAAGGGGGACCCATTTTCCCTTGGGTGAATGGGTCCTAGGCCCTAAACCTAGGACACACATTTTCCAAGATGTGTAATTAAGTGTAGGCGTTAATTAAATGTGGGTTTCCCTTTAGGAAAATGAAATTAATTAGGCTTGTGAATGCATAATTGGGCCAATTAAAGGCTTAATTAAGTCCAATTAATAAAGGGGATGCAAACATAGTGTGAAAATGTAAAGGTGCACACTTTTCTACACTATATTTAGCCCCCACTTTAGTGAGAGTATGAATTTGAGCTCAGACTCACACCAAAGTAGACAAATAAGTCAAGAGAGGTCTAATTGTACAAGTTTTGGAAACATAAGATGACAAAGGTCAAGGAGGGTGATCAAGCCCCCAAGATGACACATGTTTGCAACAGCAACACAAGATGTGCAATCATGCAATGTCAAAATTAATGCATAAAGCAAGAAAAGGAAGGATGGACTAGTCATGGTTGTGTTGTCCATAAAATGAGTTCACAAGTGAAACCCGTTGTCCACTATGAAAACAAAATATACTCTCAAGGGCTAGTGAAACCTGATGTCCACTAGGTGAGCCCCAAGAAAGTGAGAAACACACACTAGGTTGGTATGTACCCACAAAAAGAGTGGTTGATGGGAAAGTCACACCAAATCTATAGGCTCCCATACATCAACCATACCAAAATTTATACCCCTTGATAAATTTTATAAGGCACCACACAAAAATGGTTAAAGGCTCCACAAGGCTAGCAAGCTACATTATGCTATACTCTCATGAAAAACAAAAAGGTGCTACTAGAAAGCAAGTTGTGTTATGCTTGGTGGCCATGACAATGTTTTAAATGCAATAGGATAGGATAGTCAAAGGGGTTTTTCTTAATACATGAAAGGTCTAACTTTAGGGAACATTGTGCTTAATGTCGCCAAGAGAGGACTATTCAAGGGATAAAATATTTGTACTTTAAGGAATGCAAGCCATAGCTTTACCACTAAGAGGAATGTCATATGCAAAGAAAGGTCACACTCTTGAAGGACGTCAAACCCAATGTCACCACCAAGAAGACACATCACATGAAGTAAGAAGACCACACTTTGAAGGAAATATACAAACAATGAGCGAGGACGTGTATGCCCACACTTTAAAGAAATTGTTAAACACCATGTTGTGAGCAATTACTTTAAAGTATCAAAATGATAAATTCCAACACATGAGATCTTTATTCAGAAATCCCTATGTAAACATGTTTCTGAGTAGATCTACATCATGAAAGGATGTTTTCCCCCATATGCAATCCTAAGATAACACATAAGGGAACCATGGATTCATAGTCAGCATTATTTCTTTGCTACAGTGATATAATCAAGCTCATAATCATCATCATTCCCCAAATAACTCATGGAACAATGAGTACAAAGGAAGAATGAAATGTAGAGAGAAAACAAAGGAGAATCCTTTTGGGTTAACATGGAAGAGACCTAAATGGCTCGATGCTTTGCATCATCCCGAAGAGGAAAACACAAGACAAGCAAAAAATAAAGGTTTACGACATATATAAGAATGGAGATACAAATAGAAGAATTTCATGACAAGTTCACTTCCTTTGTATCCTTACACCAACGGAGTGACAAGGGTCATCCAAAGTAAGCTCACAAACATATCAAGACACGCCAAGAATCATGATACATGGGATCACATTATGCACATGTGATCATAAAGAACATGAAAAGAAGACAAAGAAAAGACTAGTATGGCATATGCGAGTCAACCTATAGTAGGCCATTTGCATCCCAATCTTGTTCATCATAGGCAGAAGGCAGGTAACTATCCAAAGGGACAACAACAAGTGTTGTACTAGGAACATCACCAAGTTCAACACATGGTGAGTCACTCTTTATAGGAGGATCATCACAGTTGCTATCATCTAAAATCATGGAAGAGGAAAACAATAAATTTAGCTCATTATGCACTTTCAGATCAATCTTGGAAATCTCATCATCATTATCATCCAATTTAATCATAGCACCTGAGGCCTAATGATGATTTCCATGGAGGTTTCTTGTTTTTGTTGTTGTGAAGGTGGAGAATCATCGTTCTTTGTTTCAATTTTTGTTTGATCATTTTTTTGTTTGTTATTTTCTTATAACTAACAAGCAATAGCACAACATCTACACCTACACTCTTTAGCATTTATGTTTCTTCTTGCACTATTTTCAAGTTGTGATTATATAGTAGAAGGTTTATCAACCATTGGTTTATTTTCTTCCTACAAGGGAGGAACGGAAGGAACCATGGAAGGTTGGTCAACCACTTTCTCTTTGACTTTATAAACTTGTTTCATCTTAGGGGGAACAATAGGACTTATATGGTTATCTCTTGGTCTTTTAGGAAATGGGTGGAGGATTTTTCATGGAGTTGTGTTGGTTTCTTGGAAGGGCTTTTGGTTCAATCATGGCTTCATCAATTATGGGAGACTCAATCATGGGTTGAGGCATGTTGCTAAGGAATAATTCTACTATGCACTTTGCTTTGAACTTTTGATAAGATTTGAAAAAGAAATCCTCACAAGGCTTAATAGGTTCCATAGGTTTAGGCCAAAATAAATCCAATGTGAAATTCCCATGGGAAGACAAAGGATGAAATCCAATATGATGCACAGTAAAGATGTCATTATCAAATGGAAATTTTAACCATTTATGCACTACCAACGAGAAAACATCCATGGAGCATAGCCAGGATAACCAAGCTTCACACACAATTGGTTTGATAACAAGATGATGGAGAATAGGCATTCAATTGTTTTGGTCCAAATTTTAATGGGACAGTGATCAAACCTATCGTAGGGAAAGAAAAACCATTATGTGTTTTGATTCATGCTTTTGATTGTTCATAAGAATCTTGATAAAGTTCATGCACAAATAAGAATTCCTCAGTGATCACATTCTCTACACGCATAGGATCAATTAATATCCCATTGGTAGGCCTATCATTGATTTTTTTGGCTATGTAAGGAGGACCATCAGGTGCATGTTTGATTGTGTCATTTGATGAAAAATCAATGTTGAAAGATATTTTTGTTTGTCCCTTATGGGGTTGAACGTCAATGAAGTTGACTAGAGTATTGTAGTTATTATTATCATCAGTCATGTTAACATTCATCACATCTTTCTTAGTATCATTAGCTTTCACAAATGAAATGTTATGATTTGGAATGGGATTAGTAAAGATTTACAAATTTTGGTTGGGTGGGGCAATTGATTTATTTCCTTGGTCATTAACACCACAAATCTAGATGTGATTAGAATCAATGAGGTCTTGCACGATATGTTTAATACGCTTACAATGTTTTGTATCATGTCCATTTTATCAGTGATATTGGAAAAATGAATTAGTATTATAGTTCGGAGGTAATGGCTTAGTAGGATCAAGGGTTCTAATAGGAAGTAAGGTAATTAAGTTCTTACCCAAGAGTTGCAACATGATGGAATGAAGGGTATCGGGTAACGAGGTAAATTTTCTATTACGCTCTCTGAATTGCTATGGATTTGTTGCTTTTATGGCAGCCACTTGAGACTCAACATGTTGACTTGTTTGAGGTGGGTTGATTTGTATAAATCTCCTTTATTTTCTTGAATGGTTGGAAGTTGCTATGGGGCACAGACTTGGATTTCTCAGGGCAGCTAGAGGGAGTTTTTGCTTCATGATGGCTAACTGAATTCTTATAGTCATGAAGTCATTCACAAATGTGTAAAGGAGGAAAAATTTCATCATCCCAAGATTGTCTTGGATTTTTTTTTATAAATTTTCAATGAACATTCTTTCAATATTGGCATCAGTAATCTTAATATTGATTTGTGAGTAAATCAATTGGTATCGTGCTATAAAATCAATGATCTTTTCATCATCCTTTTGTTTACACTTCATTAAATCAACTAAGGTCATCTTGGGACCAATGTGCACTTGGAAATGGTTAAGGTATCAACAAGCTCATTGAATAAGCGGATTGAATTATTTAGTAAAGATCAAAACCATTCCAAGGTTGTGTCTTTCAAGGATCTAGGGAAAAGTTAAGCCAAGAGCTTGTCTTTGAAGATGAAATCACTACACAAGGTTGTGTATGCCGAGACATGGTTACTAGAATCTCATTTTCCACCATATTTCTTAAATATAGGAATCTTTATACCTTGTGGCCTTTGTGCTCTCAATATCTCCAAGGATAATGGGTTTCTTTTGACATATTGTGAAGGTTGGCCATTTTGATTTTGGTTCAATGTGAAAATTTGTTGTTGGAGGGATGAAACATTTTACAAATTTTGGTTAAGTACGGACAAGTGAATTGCAAGTTTGTGAGGGGTGATGGATTAGGAGATATGAGGTTTGAATTCACAAAGCTAAAAGGATTCTAAGTGGAAATACATAAAGTTGGATTGACATTGATAGTTGGTTTCCTTGTTGTAGTTACATTTGGATTAGTGTATGTAGGAATAGAGGCCACAGTTGTAGAAGGAGGAATTTGAAATGCACCTTGACATTGAGTGTACCCAAAATTTTGAACACAACTAGCCATTGTAGGAAAATGGTTGTCAATGATATGAGCTAGGCTACACACAATTTCTATTCCAAGTTCATTATCAAGCATTCTCATGTTATCTATGATGGGAACCACAGTACCAGTAATGTATAACACACTCACAAAGTTTTGCAATTTTTCTAAGGCTTCATCCATTTGTTTTAGCTTATCTTGAGGGACATTAGCAACCATTGTTTCAACATTAGTTACATTAGTTGGTGGTAAGGTAGTCATGAGAAATGTGGTATCAAAGCTATGGCCCATAATGGGTTGACTAGTGTT